>VDFB02276873.1:0-29177 GCA_007258455.2 Sequoia sempervirens
TTCCATTAGTATACTTTTGATGCTATGTATCACCAGAAAATACTTTTTGGTACTTATTTTAAGATTTCTAATGTGACAATGAGTTGCTTTATATATCTCTTTTGTTGCAGTATGTCCTTGAGTACTTTTCTTGTGTAGTCTTCATACCTCAAGAATCAATCCATTTAGTAATAGTACTTATTGTTAGATCATTTATTGGATTCAAAAAAAATTGCTTAGCTTCTAGATACTATAATCCCATTGATTATTCATTATTGTTTATGACAGTGAATCTATGAATTTCATACTTATGAATAATGAATGCATTCTCAATTGTATTACACTATCATGGAAAGCTTGACAAGTTAACCTGATCATAACACAAACTACAAACATGTTGGGCTCAACCCTTATGGGAGCCACATTTACCCCACATGTTGTATCTTGAATAAAACAAAGACATGATTACACCTATAGCTGCACATGAAGCAAACAAGTTAGAAAAAACATGTATATTTTAGGTGTATTTGATGACTCCAATGGTTTTCTGGGACACCTAAAATGAAATTATTGCTTATTTAATACACATTATGATCGGTTTATGTATGCATAGGGTGAATGTGTATGCAATGTTTGTAATCGGTCATTACTTAGAGTATACTCTAACACCATTTCTTATTGTCATATGCAAGACTAGGAGCAGAAGGAGCTAGAAGAGGCAAATGAAGTTCAGGATAGTAGCAAGATGATACAACACCAATCAAGACTAGTCAATCATAGGCAATGGCTGGTTACTTTCCTTTTATGCACATTTATTAGCCGATAGGCTATTCTATGTGGGGGAACCCCACCGGTATTTCCCCTAGTCTGATACTTGAGGGAACCCCATGAATTGTGGTCACCTCATTCTCATGGACAAGTTGTAGCTGGGGCAGTTCATCCACATTGCCAAGCTGGAGTCCAGGTCTCCCTATCCAGTCCTGCGTGGCGTTCGGCCTATTCCATGTTGGCATCCGTTCCTGGGTACCCTGAGGACATTCCTTTTCCTTCCACTTTTGTACTCTTGAATTGGCATTGTCACTCGATGTTTCCTTTCGCAAGCAATTGTGGAGATTGGGTACTGCTATGCCCACATTGTCTTCTGCTCTTTGATCGCCTTCTCTCACCAAGAAATGTGAGTCATGTGGTGACGACACGTCTGGGGATGGAGGTCTAGAGATAAAATCCTGTAAAGGTAGGTCTATGAGTACTAGCAACAAATGAAGGCTGAGGAGTCCTGGAGGAAGTATTTCCAATAAGGAGGCGGAGGTGAAGAACCTACAACGAAGCTGGGAAGGAATTGTAGGATTGAAAAAGCTCAATGACAAGCCTACTTGTAAATCTGTTTCTACGGATCCTCTAAGCTTCTTTCCCTTTTCAACTTGGGATTAGGTTTAGAACATTTGATAGTGAAATGCCTAAAAATAGGGGGCCATATGATCCAAATAAAACCATGTTGTATTTCAACAATCCACGGCTTCTCTTCTTTTGTGGGAAAATGAAATCAGGGAAAGAGAGGAAACAAGGGGTCTTTCTATACCATTTCCCACTTTAAATATCTCCCTAGGTAGAGTAGGGAGAGAGTAAGTTTCCCCCAGTTTAGTCTGGATTGATTAAGAGATTATCAATTGAGTGAAAACTGAGAAGAGATGGAGATGGCGACTTCAATGAGGAAATGGGTATCTGAGAATAAACTCACCTCAGTAGGGGCATTGTGGAGTTCAAGTATAGGGGTTTCCCTTGTTTATAATTTCTTGAAACCCTCCATGAAAACCAGTCTCAAGCTTATACACGCCAGGTATGGGTTTCTTCTTTCCTGTTACAAATGTTGAATAGTTTATTCATAACATTGTATGAGTTAGAATAATTTGATGATGGTTTCCAAGTATTGGGTGATTTTGATGTATACAGGATACACACACAGGGTATTACTCTAGCAGCACTCTCTACAACTACTCTTCTTCATTTGTACGAGCAGAATGCCCAATAGAAGCCCAAGCAAAACCAGGGCATTGCCTAGCCCCCACAAATCTCATATTCATATGACACTAATTCACTGTAGATCTGGTCTGTTTGCCATGTACTATGGTATTTAAGAAATATTTTGTTTCTTATGTAATCAAATTCAAAATGATTTCAACACTTATGGAAAAGTATAACACATGCAATTAAATCCTATATTTGAATCTTTGTAGAGCTCTAATGTTGTTTCTAATTAAAAGCAAAATATATGGTATTATGAAAAGAAAATAACTTTCCGAAGTTCGAAGGTTCACATTGTTCACATTATTGGTTTTTCATAGCTAAGTGTGTATGTTTCATCTGGTCATGCTGTGCGGTTTAGTTGTCCTTTTTTCTTCAGTCCCTTTCTTGGAATGTTATTTTTTTAATTTGTAATCCTTCTTCCAACATTTTTCAATACAAAAAAAATCAAATAAAAAATCCCTTTACACGCAGTCCATTAGAGTTGTTTTGGCCTCAAGTTACAAAGCTTAATAAGGTGAGGATGTAGTTGGCTCTTAGCATCTAGGGGAGTTATGCCTTCCTTCAATAGAACACCATTTCATATCAATGTTCTTTTGTCACAGCTAACCCCTCAACCGTTTTCCCTCACTTTGGGATAAAGGAAGTGTTATTCCTTGCATACACGCCCCAACTTTTGCTTGGCAAAGTTTGGGACCCCCTTTTCTTTTTCTTCTTTTTGTTTTATTTGTCTCTGTCAGATTCAGACTAGAACCGAAACATAAACTTCTCCAAGGTTCTTGTTTCTAGTTCCATCCGATCCCGATTCCCCACTTTGGTCGGGTGTCGTCTCGTTCTCCTCCCATCTTGTTCTCCATCCCGTTCTTTTCATTTCATCTCGTCTTTCGTCGTCACACTATTCGTTCATTTTTTTTTGGTTGTTTCGTTCGTCTCAGTCTTCATCTTTTCGGTCTTCATCTTTTCGTTGTCGTATATTTATCTTCATCCTCGTGTTGCTTGTTTCTGGTTTCGTGTTGTTCACTTCGATCTTCACATCGTCGTTTTTGTGTTGAAAATGTTAAAAAATACAAAAAATTGAAAACGTTAGAAAAATACAAAAAGTTTTGTAAAATATGAAACTTTAAATATTTAAATTTATTATTATTATTATTATTTTGAAATTTAAATAATATAAATCTTTTATGTATTTAAAAGATTTATAAAGTGTAAATGTAAAAATAATAAATGATTTAAATATTCAAAGAATTTTAAATAAACAACTAAATAAATTTATTTTTAAATTTAAATAATATAATTATTTTTGTTTTTTTTTTAAATAAAGGGGGATTTATATTATTTAAATTTATAAAATAAAATAAAATTAATAAAATTAAATAGGTTGAAAGTAATTAGGATAGAGGTCAAAAGGGGTAAAGGGTTAATATATATAAATAAAGAGGAGGCCATCGGGTGTTACCTCCTTTAAAGTTTCATTTTAAAAACGTTCCCGGAACCTAATATAGGGAAAGTTTCCTTTCCTACTTTAATTTTGCTTCCACTCCTGTTCCAATCCCGACTCTGCACCTTGTCCGGACTCATACTCAAATGTGGAAAAGGGGGAAAGTTTCAAGGTGTAGTTTTCGTTCCTGCTCCTGTTCTGATCCCGACCAATCATGGTTCCGCCCCCGCAACAGTATCAGATGGCAAACCCGGGAAGAATTCTGAACTGAGCAAGGAGTAAAGGTCCATGTCCAAATTTGATCTCGATCCCGCCAAGGCTACGACTTCGAGCCAAACACAATTTTGCCCCTGTCCGGGGATGGTTCTTGCTTCGACCCCGCTTGGTTTTGCCTCCGCTCTCGCACAAAATAAAGAGAGGTTGTTCAGCGATGACAAGGAAAGTACGAATGCCTTGAGTTATTATCTCATGGAATGAAATGATTGCAAAAGTTGCACAAAATGGATTTGTTGACACGACCAAAGCCCACAACCTTTGCCCACGTTCTCCTAGCCATGGTTGTGTGATAGGATCAACACACAAGAAATGTTACCCCATGGAATAAGATCAGGGATGTTGTAAATGTGGCTAGTCTGGTGATATTACATGCAAAGTATGGAAGCATGAACTAGGCAAGTGATTTTTTTGAAACAAAATGCCTTAAAAGAGATTCATTTCATGGAACACAATATTGTGGGATCTGCACAAAGTTGATTCGTTTGGAAAGTCTTTGAAACTCTTTGAGCAAATGCTTATGGTAGGGTGTTGGCTAATAAAATCCCATTGTCTTCTCTTCATTTGCAGCATGAATGGGAGCTCTAGTAGGGCATCAACACCCATGGAAGTAGGGAAACACAAGTAAACCATTTGATATCTAATATCCCAAAGAAGATATCACCTCATCGAATTCGAATGATTGTTGATAGGTACAAAACGGGTTTGTTGAAGGCTCTAGAAACTTTAAAGAAAATGCAACTGGCAAGGGTAACCTGAGGACTCTGTAATAGAAAATGCCTCAAAGGAATGCAGCCTCATAGAGTGTGATGCCTATGGTGACCACAAAAAGCATAAAACGCCCTATAAAATGAATTGTTTGACAGTCTTCCTCAAAGGGTTGCAATCTCATGTAATGCATGTTTTCGAAATGCATTGTTGCAGGTGCATAGGTTTGGCGCTGGCTTTTAACAGATTGTTTCAAGAATATCACCTTTGCTAAATCCTCTCTGCCTATGCCAAATGTGGGAATGGACTGTCCGAGTAAACATGCATGCAAAATGGGGAAACATTTCAATCCACGTAAACCATTTGACAGAAGGCCTCAAAGAGGTGTCACTTCAGTAACTGCCGTGATTGGGGGATATGCATGAAATATGGATGTTATGAAAAGGATTTAGAAACTTTCAAGCTAGTGTAGAAAGGATGGGGGATCAGTGAGATGTTTTTAGTTGCAATTTCCCTTCTAAACGTTCATGCCAGTGGAGAATGGCGAAGCATAAGGCACGAGAACTGCTTGACAGAATTCTTTGAAGACTTGTCATCTCATGGAACAAATGATGGTAGGATATGTATAGAGGGTTGTGGAAACCTTTAAATAAACACACTTGGCAGTTGTAAGGTCTCTTTAAAGCGTCATTGATGGATTGATTGCGAGATATGTGCGTGATCCCACAATAGTGGTTTACAATTTTTGGCCAAATTGGACACTGAAATTATTATTTTTAACTAAATCTTCACATTCAAGCACCTATAGCAGCTAAATCATGAAGAAATTGAAGATGATGCAAACTAGAGTCTCATCACATTTTGTCTCAGATTCTAAAAATATTTTTTCAAAAATTTTGGAATTAGATTGCACTTCTTTTTCCATCTCCCACTTAAAACCGGTTTTTTTTCAAAACAACATTTTAAAAGTGACGCAACGTGATGATCCGAGTAGGATCTAGACTAGATTGGCAAGATTTAAATGTTTAACTTTACAATGCTTTTACAATGACTATTCCAAGCTAATTAAACTAAAAATTAACTTATGGAAATAACAAAAATGAAAGTAATAACAAGGTGATTTAAATGTAAAAGAAGGAAATGAGAGACAGAAAGAGAGAAGAAGAGAAGTGCAAACAGCTGATAACGGAGTTCGTCATTTGGTAGACTACGCCTCCGGTCCACTCAATAGAGAGAGACCCATCTCGATTAACTCCAAAATCGACATAGCACCACAATCATTCTCCAAGCACTCAAGAAAGATAACAACACGGACGCAGCAGAATGACTCAAAGAATCTCCACAAGACCTCTCTTTCGATTATTCCATACCAAGACTTCACAACAAAAAAAACTTATGCTTACTCTCACCTCAAGCCCCCTTTAAATACATAAAATTTGCTCAATTTGGCTCTCAACCAATTGATTTACAAGATATTCCTTATCTCTCCAAAATTACATAAAAATCTTTACAATCTCCCTTTTACACATAAAAATCTTTAAAATATCCCCCCTTTTACATAATAAATCTTTATATATTCCCTATGATTATTCTAAGCCCTTCAATTATTCATTCTCGGGCTAATATTGTTTGGGAAGTTTTGATTAATCCTTTAAAAAGGATTATTGATTTGTTTAAATTCCAAAGTTGGGGAGTTTGTTTAAAATTTAAAAAGGGAATCGGTTTTGTATACACAACAAACACAACCCATGCCATAATTATATCGAACAGACCGGATGGTCTAGCGGTGCATAAGGATTTTGAAACACCGGCGGTTCCGGGTTCAAAGCTCGGCCGTCGGTTTTTTACTTACCAAATTCCAACAAACTGTTAACAAAAGCATCCGCCACCCACATATAGTAAAGCGAACTCTGCGTGGTCCAACGGTCGTGCGCTAATCTAGGATGTGGGAGGTCGCGGGGTCAAACCCCCATAGTTTTTTTAAAACAAACAAACTGACTAGCCCACCGACCGGAGGAGTATACCCACGCAAAGACACGTGGCACTCTTGGATTCGTCCACACGGCAGCAACCGATAAGCTGACCTCGCTGACTCAGCTCTGACTAGATGCCACATGTCAGAGAACTATTCGCTGAGACTAATGACGTGTAAGGCTGACGTGGACACCAATGTGGGCGCTGACTGGATGCCACCTGCACGCTGACTCATCAGCCGACGTGTCTACCAACTGTTCACTGACGAGGCAGCTGACTGTACAGCTGACTGGACACGCCACGTACATGCTGACTCAACTACCACCTGTCGCTGACTGTACCGCCACATGGATGCCATGTCAAATCTGTACGGACTGCCACGTGTCAGCTCCTGATTGGTTCCGTACGGATGATGTGGATGCCGAATTGGAATTTTCACTTGAAGGAGTATTGTTCAAAATTCAAATGGGATACTTCTCTCTTTCAAGGTTGAAGATCGAACATCAGGTATAACCAAAGAGTTTTTGATATTTGACTTTATTCTAGAATGATGTATTTAGTATTGTATGAATCATGCTTAGTATGGATTTTGTAAATGAGGCAAGATACCTCTATAACTATTTCGCATTCAGTTAATGCTTTAAGAACTAGGATTGCATTTTTTGTTATTGTTGGAAGCACTTGTTCAATGTGGATTTAGGAAGTGCTTGTAGGGATTGAAACTTCCTTTGTAGTGATAAATTTGTATATGTTGTCAGAAGACCAGATGTTGTAAGCAATTTGCAAGTGACAACATTAATGGAAATTTATCATGCTTATTGAGTGGATCCAAAGACGTAGCCCTAAGAGGTGAACTTCATAATCAAATGTGTCTCTTATCTCTGGTTTTTTTCTTGATGATCACTTATGTTTAATTCCGCAAATAGATTAATCAATGAGATCAGTAAATTGATGGATTGAGTTTGCATATTGGATTCAAACCATTAATTAAAGATCTTGGCATAGATATGGAATTGAGTAAGTTAAGCAACTGATTTCAAATCTGATAAATGAAGAACTTATTTGAGTAAGCACACTCTAGAGTTTCTCAGATCAAGTGGTATTAGAGCAATTTCTAAGCTCAAGTTCGGTTAAGTGACCAGTTTGACAAGTTTGTTAGTTAGCTCAATTTTCTTAGTTTGCTTGGTTAAATAGATTACCCATTTGTGCAAATTTGTCATTTTGATTATTTTTTGAGAGTTTGCAAGTTTAATAGGTGTACATCCAAGAGAAAGATGGAATTTGAACTAGGGGAGGCTTCTAAGGTGACAATTTTTGCATCCATGATGGATGACTTCTTTTCCATGAAAAGGATGATTGAAGAACTCCACCAAGATAAGTTCGAGAGGCTTCAAGAACTTGAGGAAGCCAACCAGCATCTCTAGTTGGAAAATGTTGAGTTGAGAAGTTGCCTTGAAGACTTGGAAGAAGAGAAGAGGAAACTACACCTGATGTTGCAGAGTGTTGTGGAGGAGCAGATGGGAGAAAGTTTTGTTGTAAAGAGTCTTTCCAAGATTGAAAATCCTGACATTTGAACTTTTTGTCCAAATTCAGAGGATTCCTTGTATGTCCCCCTCACACAACCTAATAGTTTTGAAGCTTCATATGCAACAGATCAGAAGGATCCATTGGCAAACAATCACAAATTTGATCGAGTGACAGAGAAGGTAATAAATTAAGTAAGTTCAATTCCTTCCTTTAATCATGATCATACTTTTGTAGAATTTGAAAAACATACCAAGGGTATCTGTATGAAGTTTTTGACAAAGATGGGCTACAATGGGAAAGGCCTTGGAATTCATGGACAAGGGATGGCTAATCCCAGAGAAGTGGTAGAAAGACCTTGTTATACAAGATTGGGTTACGATAAAGAATAAATTGGAGAATGTTCCAAAACCACGTTTGTGAGAAGTTCTTCAAGTGATGATTCAATGTAGAAAGAACTGCCACAAGCTGAAGGTGGAATACACTATGATAATAACACCAACTACAAATCATCTCCTAAAAAAGATGAACATGATGGAGGAAAGCCTAAGGCAGATTACCTTCAACATTTGGGCACAGAACCTGACAAAAGAAAAGTAGGTTCTCCCAAGTAGTTCAGTGCTCAAACAGGTCAAGGGAAATCCAAAGGTGATGAATACTTTAAATCTATTGTTGATTTTGAAAGTAGTACTTATTTTGTGTAAGCCTTATGGAATATGCAACCATGCACATTTTGTCATTCACCTAACCACTGTGTAGCAAGGTGTAGCAAGAAGAAGAGGCTTTGTAGAAATTTAGTCATGCAAGCTAAGGGGACAACGAGGCATGCAACACACTTCAATGTTCCACTCCAAAGAATGGAACTACAATGCAGGACAAAGCCCGAAATTATTGTACTCAGTACAAAATTAGTGGGCATTGGGTTGAGAAATGTTGGAAGTTGCACCCAGAGCTTCGAAACTCACCAAGGTCTACAAAAGAACCCAGTCAACAGGTGGTTACAGAGGTAAAGGAAGAACTTGTGGTTACCATCCTTGAGGGAGTCCGTGAAGAACCTTAGTAGAAATAGGAGAAGTTGGAAGAGGAAAGTTCCTTTTTTCAGCTCCATGAGAGATGGGAAAACATGTTGATTAAATAGTTGTGTCAACTTTGTTTTATCTTACCTTTTAGATTGTGGTAATATGTTAGTTGATGTAAAACCAGTATGGTTTTCGAGTGAAAGACTCTAAATGAAATTGTTTTGTAATTATTTGTATGAATTTGTATTCTTGTAAGGTTGAGATTTTGAAAGGATTTTGAAGCCATATCTCTTATAATCTGAAGGAGAATACTTTGAAGACTTCTTTATGCAAGTTAAAGACTTGTTGTGTATAGATTTCTTGAGCACTCGAGGATTTAAGAGGACTCAAGTGGTTGACACAATTCTCAAGGTGAGAATATGTTACTAAGCTTCTATTGAAGAAGAAGATCATGGATAGGCTATCTACACATCAAGATTCAAAGTTGCAAAGAACGGTCAAGAGTGACCTATATGTTCCAACTTCAAGATGCAGGAAAATGATGATTGAAAGGGCCTACAAGGGGCGGTGTTTTTTTCCAATAGCCTTATTGCTATAGCTTGGATAGAGTTGAATGGTGGAAGCCTTGAATCAGCCATTCTGAAGAACAAAGGTGAAGGAATGTATCAAGCTGAGGCACAATTTCCATTACTCGAGGAGTTTTGAGAAAGGAGGAGCATAAATACTATGCCAAAATATTCCTTGGTATTCTAGAGGCCCTGTTGGTTTGCATAATGCAGAAAGAGGGATGTGTGTCCAACAAACAATACACTTTTGGAGACCAAAAGTTCTTTAGTGGGGAGGCTTGATCCAGCTAGATCTCAAGACCCTAAAAATTCAACTATTCTGAATTCCCTTAGAATCAGCACCATGTCAAAGTGCTTGAGAAACTAGACTCAATGCAACTTGAACAGGTGAAAAAGGAGCTCATACGCCAAAGTTATGGCTAGTGAAAGTTTGGTCAAACTAGTACTGAGGCCAATCAAAAAGGAAAAAAATTGATTGATTTAGAATTGATTGAAATTAGCGTCAAAATGAAGAGCTCATTGCCATGATCTAGATGTCGCTTGTTTCATCAAAAATGGAGCATGTACGCGAAAGATATGGTCAATAAGAGTTTGTAGTTGACTAAGTTGACTAGGGTACCATTGATGTTGTCAGCATGATGTCAGTGTGCTAACATGGCAGAACTAGCATGTGACATGTGGCAAGGTGATGTTAGCAAGGTTAGATGACGTGGACCAATTAGGGCTTGACACTGGCAGTCCGTACGATGACATGGCAGCGATGTAGTAGGTACAATCAGCAGATCTTTGATAGCATGGCAATGATGTGGTAGTGATTATGTTTGATTAGCGAATTACATTGTGCCACATGGCACCTTCTCAATGCACCATGTGGCACCTCCTTTGTCTGTAGGTTCAACTGTTTACAAAAAATATGGTTGGGGGATTCAACCCCCCAACCTCTGCCAACTCACCAACCACATTCATTGTTATGCCACGCAAACTACCTTTGCTCTATAAATCCCACATAGGTTTGTTTTAGCATTTAACAGTTTGGAATTTTTTAAAAGACATGGTTAGCAGGGGTCAAACTGTCGACCCATTGCTAACTAAAATAGTTAGCTACCATTGCACCACGTAAGTGTTTGGATATATATATGGGTCGTGTTATGTTGTTTTAAACACTATTCAAGCCTGAATTGTTAACAATAACCTTATATGGTAAAACCATTAACCCCCAAATGCATAAGCCAACAAAAAGGGGTTATGAACGAACTTATTTTTTTTAGAAATGGGGTTTTTTTTTGTTATGATGGTAAAGCCCCATTATGAAAAAATTATGTATAAAAGGTGGGTATGGGCTTTTGAACTTTCAAGCCAAGTGATCAAATTGAGATCAATGCATTCAAGATCCAATTCAAAGTATGCAAGGCATCCAAGGATCTAGATGGAAGCATCCAAGTGACAAGGATTTTGCAGGATGACCTGAGGGAAGAATTGTGAATTCAAGACTCTATGTAGATACGTTGGAAGACTGTGGAATTTGCACTTGAAGGAGTATTGTTCGAAATTTGGATGGGAGACTTCTCTCTTGCAAGGTTGAAGATCCATCATCAGGTATAACCAGCTCGTGTTTTTGATACTTGACTTTATTCTGGAATGATGTATTCAGTATTGTCTGAATCATGCTCAGTATGGATTTTGTAAATGAGGCAAGATACCTTTGTAACTAGTTCACATTCAATTAATGCTTTAAGAACTAGGACTACATTTGTTCTTATTGTTGAAAGCACTTGTTTAGTGTAGATTTAGGAAGTTCTTTTAGGGCTTGAAACTTCCTTTGCAGTGACAACTTTGTACATACATTGTCAAAAGACCAGATGTTGTAAGCAATTTGCAGGTGACAACATTAATGGCAATTGATAACACTAATTGAGCGGATCCAGAGATGTAGCCTTGACGGGTGAACTCTATAATCAAATGTGTATCTTATATTTGGGTTTGTTCTTGATGATGGATTATGTTTAATTCCACAAATAGATTAATCAATGAGCTCAGTAAATTGATGGATTGAGTTTGCATATTGGATTCGAACCATTAATTAAAGATCTTGGCATAGATTTGGAATTGAGTAAGCTAAGCAACTGATTTCAAATCTGATAAATGAAGAACTTAGTTGAGTAAGAACACTCTAGAGTTTTCCAGATCAAGCAATTTAACTGTTAACTAAAAAATCTAGTTAACCTACCAAATAGCTAACCTTCCTGATGCCACTATTCATCAACAATGTAATATAGGCAATTATGCTAGTAGTTTTTGCTTTATTTTCTAGTTGATCCATAAATCCTTGTATCTCCCTTGCTATTTTAGCCATCTTTTAGCTTGGAAAAAATCCTTCTGGTGGATTTGGCTCATTAGAAGACCCTTTATACATTCCTTATATTGTGTTTATCCTAGGGATCCATTTATTTAATACTGCTCTAGCCTTGTCCTTGTCCTTAGTTATCCTTTTGAATGTTGTTCCAAGTTGGGAGTAGTCTCTGTTGACATTTTTTGTCACCATTTTTTATATCTTTTTCCTCAAAAGACCTTATTAAGCGAAATAGGGAAAATCTTCATAGTTTTTAAAGAAAAAATGAATGCCAAGGGTGGAAAAATTAGTATTAGGTGTCAAAAGTTTAGGAAGGTAAAAGGTTAAGAAAAAGAAAAGAAATAAGTAAAGTATTTTGTCTTTTGTAGTTCATACATTGCTTGATTTTAGGGTTTCTATTGATTACATTGAAGAGATTGAGACATCTTGATGTGACACAAAACTAGTATTTTTTTAATGTAATTTCTCCATATTTCATGAGGTTTGTTGCAGATTTTTTCAACAAGATATGGCACGATGTAGATTTCCAAGGTTGTTATGACACGTTGTAAATGGAATATGGAGACTTTCTAGGTTTTTTACCAACATTATACCCATGTATTAGGTCATGTATCATTATTTTCATACTATGTAGGTATGCCCTTATTACCAAAGTCTAACCTTTGTCGAGAAACATAAAAATATCTTTGAAAAGGAGTTCAAAACCACTAGCAAGGTGTAGTTTTCTCAACAAGAACATTCTTTAACACAAAAAATCTTTCCTTTTAACCATTGATGATAATGAAAAGATTTTGAGTTAATATGATATTATTATTAAGAAAATATTTTGTGATGATTCTTTAAGGCTCGTACCATCTTAGTGATTGGAATTTTCATTCTACTCCCATTACCTATATTTTTTCACCCCTCCTGTAATCATTTTTTTCTACACCTTCAATATCTTTTTGGATTCTTAATGTTTCCAATAGTAATGGAAATTTCAGTTTGGCAAAAAAGTGGAACTCACTATCGAGTTTTCTTACATGTGATAGAAAGAAGAATGTATTTGTAGAACTATGATAGTTCACCATTAAGAAAAACTATATGTAAGATGTAACCTCAACTGGAGTGAGTGAGACAAGAAATTAAAACATAGAGACCTTTGATGAGTCAACGATCTATCCAACCTAAAAGGGAGCTTTTCTCTTCTTCTTAGGTTCTTATTAGTCTTGATTATGAAAGATGGAATCCCTGAGTCAAGCTAGGTGACAAAGAATAATACATATAGTTGCAAGAGAAAGTAGTGTTAAGAGATAGTGTTTGTCTCTTTAAAGCCTTGGTGACAATGAAAAGGAAAGCATTAGGTTCCCAATGGAAGAACCATGGTGATAAGGTGCAGTAAAAACTAAGGGTAAGAAGTTTGTAAAGGAAGTGTATGAAACACTCAATATAGTAATCCTTGAGCCAAATGAGCCTATTTTTTATTCACATTATGAGTTTTCATCTGTGATTGTACCAATCAGGAATCTTTTTTAACCTTAAGTTATATTTCTTAGCAAAACAATAATAGAGAATCATGTAGGGAAGCCTTTAATTTATTAGAGGACACTATCATTATAAAGTGACAATCAACAATTTTGAAGTGACTCTTATGATTGTAAAGGATCCATATCCATATGAAATGAAATAAGGCCAACAAGGATAGTCATTGAAATCCACAACCATTCAATTCATGGCATTGCTTTGTCAAGTAGTATATCTTCAAAGAGAGAAGTCATATATTAGGATAGAGATTTCTATAGTGGTAGTCCCTATGTCTTAAGGAAATTGAGTTGTAGCATAGATGAATGAATCCAAATAAGTTTCTATAAAAATGAGATACTACCACTTTTCATGAGTTAAAACAAAAGACAGTGATATAGAAAATGGGAAAAACAAACTTCTTGTTGAAAGGGCATAATAACCACGTTACTATCATTCAAAGGATAGTGAACCTACAAGCCTAAAGGAATTTGGCACATGAAAAATTTGCAAAGGGTGGTAGTGAACATGTTTACAAATGAGATAAAGGAATAGTCCACATTTCAAAGTCTTCATCTTCAAGTAGAAATAATTATGCCATAGTAGTTCTTAATAAAATATGACAAAGGTTAATTTGAAGGCTCATTACAAATAGTACTAGGGGTGTCAAAGGTTGTCAGTTTACAATCATCTAATGATAGTTTGATGTTTCATGGATAGTTCACAAACTAGAAGACTCGTAGGAATATTTAAGTTTGACAAAGGATAATCCTTAAATGTTAAGTCCTACACACCTAAATGTGTCATAGATTGGTGAGATGCATGCAAAAATACAATGATATTTTCAAATTAAGATGTCAGTTTCATTACAAACTTCATGGGGTAGAGGATGCTCTATTACTGCTATTAGAAGTGAGATCCAAAGCTACTTCTTAGTAATATTGCTCTTTTATCTACATGTGATTATGCACTTGAGTTTAATATTTGTAGGCTTTGTAGAGTGAAAGGTGAGAATTAAAAAGTGACAAAGACATCAAAAAGAGAAATAGTCATCACAATGTGGATAGCCAATCAAGGGTTCATATGCATTTGGTAAGGTGTAGATTGTTGTCATGGCAACATACAAGGGAGGCTACAGGTTGTCATCATAGTTTGGGAAGACTTTTCCTAAAAATGCTATAGGATTCTAATAGAGGATTAAGTTCAACTTAGAATATAGTGTTAAAAAGTAGGGGACTTATATGTGTGCAGCAACAAGAACAATTAAGATATGATGAAAAAGATCATTCTACACCATGATAGAAAAGTGTCAAGATGTCATATGTGAAATGAAAATGAGAAAATATTGTGTAATGATAGGCTTGTAATGGCTCAACAAAAGGATAGTGAACTTTGAGATGCCCAAAAGTGGTGAGAAGATAGTGAAATAAAGGGAGGTCTAGTCATCTAGAAAAGGACATCCCTTTGCATAGAAAATTGTAGATAACTGTAGATGACAATTATTTTGAAAGTGATAAAAGGTGCCTTCAAAATTCCTAAAATAAATGGGATAGATTGATAATAAAAAAAGGATAGTATTAACTAATGGTCACCAATGACCATGATGAGAAGACTGTGTTGATAAGCCTAAAGGATATGGTTGTTACATAAGGTAGTAGATAGAAGATTTCATATCAAGGTATATAGTCACCATATCTTTAAGGAACCACAACATGAAAGGTACAATCACCTCAGTGTAAGCAAGGACACATGGCTATAAACCATAGGTTTATAGTGAGGAAAATTTGTGCAAAGGATAGTTTGATATGATGCTAGAAAGTCTTGATGAAAATATATGGGAAGGATATCTACTCTAAGTAAATTTGATAGAGACCAACCGAAAGGATGTGATGATAGATCAATGGACAACAACCTAGAAAGCCTATATTAAGGTTGAAAAGGGGGAACTATGTCATTTTAACATTTGGAAATTGTAGATCATTCCAATCTTCACTGGACTAAGGTTTAGAGAGATTTGAGAGGAAATTTTATCTCATCTCATGCTAAAGGACCAATCATAGTGATAGGTGGACCATACAATAAGGATAATAGTCAAGGTTTCTTTTAAAATATGTTTCACTTGAAGAAGCATTAAAATGTGATGAGACTACATTAACTTGTCCTTATTTGCATAATGCATTTTACGTTTGGATGATTGTTATGTAATCATAAATGAAACAAATCCATAAAATTACATGATGCTCTTGAAAATGGACAACAGGGTATGTGCAGGATCATGATGGGCCAAAAAGTGGCGATATGATGGGTATGTGTAGGGTATGTGGCTGACGACTTTTTTTACCCAAAATTGATGAAATGAAAAGGGTTTTTAAAGGAGATTCTCAGCTTTCCACCAATATAAATTATGCTTTACTTTGAATTTAATAAATAATTATTATTGATTTTCTATTTGAATCACAACTAAAGTCCTAATTGATAGGCTAATTTAAAAACATCTATAGCTTTCAAAAGGTATCACATTTTTTGAATCCGGTAAACATGCCAGCACTGGCGCTTCCACATAATATAGGATTAAAAAAAATGAATTTCATGAAGTTTTGACCTCACAAGTTAAAGTGGTCGACATATGAGTTTTTATACTTTTAAAAAAGTTGTAATAAAAAATTCATAATTAATTATTTACTTGAAAAAAAAAAAAAATTAAAAAAAAAAATGCATCACATCGAGACATGATTCCTCTACCTATATCTAAAAATATTATAAAAAAATTATTATCATTTTGTTGTGGTTAGGTGGCTCATTGCACTCTACTTATTTTTTCCCTAAATTTAAGTACTAATGCATTGAAATTTCAAATTTTCACCAAATAGATTTTTTTTTTCAAATAAACCTAACTTAGTTTAGAAACTACAATCAATTTGCTACAGATTCTATTCTTACATATTTTTGAAATAATATAGATAACTTATTCAAATTTTTATGTCAAGTTGCCTAACTCTAATTTTTCTAAATTTTTCCCCACTTAAGGGCTTGTTTTTTCCATGATGATCCTGCACATACCCAACACAATGAGTTGCAAAGTAGTGGTTGTCATAGTGAATGGGGCAGAGTTACAAGAGGATGATCAAATTTTTGGTGATAGTGCAAGGTTATTAGCAATGGTTCATATTTGGATAGTATTTTTGAAAGGAGTTGATGATTGTATAGTGACCTTGATCACAATGGAATAATGACAGTATCTCTAGAAGGTTTCAATGATAATGATAAATTCATCTCATCATGGCCTTAGGGTGAAGACCATATTTATAAGGATTAGTGAATGATCAACTTGGATAAGCTCGTTGTAGTAGTAGGTGCAAGATGAAATAAAGGTTCACTATTTTCTAGATTCATTAATAAGTTGGCCCCATCTTAATGTTCCAAAACAAAATCATGTTAGACTTATGAGCATTCCTTATTCATGCTTATATACCTCATTGTTTTTATTCCTGACAATATAACAACAATAGACAACAAGCCTCACCTTGTAGTACTTGTTTGTATAAGTAGAGGAATTATTTTGAATTTGAAAGAGGTGATGTTTTGGGCTGAAGTAGTACATATTCAAGAGTTGAGAGAATGTTACAGGTCTATTATGTAAGCATGTATCACAAATAAGTATTCCAACTAAAGATGATAGTTCTATAAAAATGAGCATATCCATGAAGGGTCATGACAGGTCACCATGAAAGAATAGATATGTTGAGAAGACAACACACAGTTCCATGGTGTTAAAATAGAGAATTTTGGTATGAAGGAACCAAGGAGAACATAAGTATTCAAAAGAATAGTTTTACAAGTTGGAATGGAAATATATATTGCAAAATGATGAGATTTGAATAAATATAGGGGTATGGGATGAAAATATAAAGGAATAGGGAGCCTTGTGAGGTTGTTAAGTGGTTTAAAACTACCCTTGAAGGATTTTCATGAGTTGGGGGAGTTTTTTACTTTTCTAAGACCTTCCCACATGTCCTATGTTTATGTAAAAGGAAGTTTTGGCATTCATGAAGGTGGTTGGATAGTTTGCACTCTTTTATGAGCAGTTAAGGGACAACATACAAGCATTAGGGGAAATTTTTCAATAGTAAATAAAATATGATGACAAGGAAAAAATTTTGAGCTTCTTGGGGACTGTTTGAAGGTATCTATAAGCAGTTCAAACTTCTTCCCAAATATTTAGGAGCCTCATCATCAACTGGAACAATTTTCAAGGAGCTAAAAGGACCAAATAAAAGCATAAACCTCTTGGGTGTGTAAAATATTTTACCCTACTTTCAGGCTTTGTAACTTTGTCAAAAACAATCCCTATATTCTCTCCTATGCTTGGGATGAGATATAGGACCCTTAGGAATAATTTTTGAGTTAGTTCTTTCATGTTTTGGAGCTGTAGAAGCAAAAAATAGAGCATTGTAACTCATTTTTCTCAGTCACAACAACTGAGAAAACCTTTTGTAACACATTTTCAAGTGAGTAGATACATATTTCAAACTTGTGCAAGTTGTAAAAATACTATTTTCAATTAAATTTAGTGATTATTTCCTTCTCAAGAGTTGTTTCCTTTTGTGTATGTAGATGATTGATACACATTTTTGTGGTTTTATGTGTAAATCCTCCAATATGTTGTCTCATTCAAGCACCTTTTAAACAAAAAACCATGTCTTATATAGGTCACAAGTTATGTAGCTAAGATTTACACTATCTATTCATTAAAAAATACTCAATTTTCCTTCTTAAATTTGTAAACATTGTAACTTAATTGCAAAACACTTATACAATTAGAATGTTAAACCTTTGAGTTGTGTGAAAACTAGTTGAATAAATAAGATATTATGTATCAAAATGGTAGAAGCAAGTTGTAAACATATCTGATGCATCACCCACATAGGTAAATTTCAATTCATGTCATCATTCTATCCTTTTTCCTTAGTAAAGAACAATAATTTAAGGTAGGATAGGTGAACACTTAGGGAACTAGCCCTCTCTAGAGGTTCTTTCCATCATAGGTGACCCAAAAACCTAGAAATATCCCATGTTTCACTAGTAGACTAAGTTTTGGAACTCAACTAGGGTGCATATTTAGTGATAACAATTTTTGGCATGCCCAATGGGACTGTTTGAGCGGTAAACACTCAAAAAATAAAATCATACTTTCTATTTTTGGTATGTTTACCAATAGTTTTGAAGATATTTAAAGAATTTAGAACATATATGGTGACTCTAACTTCTTGTTTTGAGGAAAACAATGCACTAGCAGGTAGGAGAAGAGTACAAAACTAGGGTAGTTCAACTCCTTTTGAATATCTATAGAATTCTCCACCTAGGAGAAAGGGACGAACATTGTAAAGGAGTCCAACTTACACAAGAAGAGTCCATTCTATGTCACCCTTAGGAAAAAAAATTCTCATATCCTAGTAAATCAATCACCTTTGGTTCCTATGGCTACACCTAGGAACCATGGTTTTGTTCCTTTCAATCAAGTGGCCCACTGAATTCACAACATGAGCCATTTTATACTGGTGAAGATCATACTACACCAAATGAGCACATAAAATATGTGGCCACACTTTGTGTAGTCCACCATATCACTGAAGAGAATGTCATAGTAAGGTTTCTATCAACATCTTTCAAAGTCAAGGATTTGTAGTGGTTCAGAGGGTTGAGAGTGAGCTTAATAAGCACTTGGGATTAGCTAGGAGAACACCTTTGCAAGCATTTTGAGGACAAATTAGACCATTTTTCTTTGGTTGAGTAGTTGACTACCATCAAAAGGGATCCTCATGAGCTCATGATCCATTTCAATCTCCATTTTCAACTTGGACTTGGGATAGAATCCCATCGCTAATAAGACCTTCAGCCCAACAAGCTTTCTTATATTTTTTGAGGTATTTTGATGCTAAAATTTTAGAAATGATACGATCTATGGGTGCAAACACTTCTCAATGCATATGAGGTGGCTATTATAGTTGAGAATAGCCTCATTCAAGTTGGAAAAATTACACCAAGAACTCCAATGCCTATATTTACCGAAATGTAGCTAGCTATGCCTATGCAAGTTCCATAAAAAGCCCCTATACCAACTGCTCCTACTCAAGATAAAGTTATACCAACTAAATATTTGAGTTGAAAGAGATAAAAGGCCTCCTTCAAACATTTAAGAATGAGTTGGTTAACATAAAATAGTAGCAATTCCAAAGCTGCGGGCCTTACCAACCCCAAAACCAAGCACAAGGCTAGCCAAATCAAGCAGATAGGTTGTCGTATCATGCAAATAACCAAGGCCCAAAACAATCCCTTAACCTAAGGCCTTTTCAACCATATAACCTAAATGTTCCAAGCTCATCTAGAGAGCTAGTTCCTATCTAAAATAAGTTTTCTCAAGATTATGAGTGGTGTTTCCCTTGTAATCAACCCCATAACTAGTCCACTTGTTCAAATGGGGTGATTAACCAAGCCTTAATGCTACAAAATTTATCTAGCTTGCATCCAAAAACACTTAATGAAACACACTCATAGCAACAAGAACCTCCTCCAAGTGACACTACACTTCTAAATTGGCAAGGGGAGGAGTTTTCTTGGAGTTAACTAGGATTATTTGTTTATAATAGCCAACACAAGAGGGAAAAAGAGGGCTATTGAGATGGGTCATCCAACAAATAAGGAGCCTTACCAAGCTCCTAGAGTGAACCAAGAGGTTGCTAGCCCTTCTACATCTCATGTACCACATGTATTACAAAGATTTATCAGCAAGGCACTACCAAAGAACAATTTGGGAATTAGTCCCAACCAACACACTTGCAAGGAGATACTATTTTCATGACAGCTCATCAAAAGGAAATACCAAACTATTTATTTCATGATATGGAGGGTTTGAGCCTCCAAACTTGATGTAAAAGACTTAAAAAGTTTTTATTTATTTATTTTGATTTTCTAATTTAAAATAATAAAGAAAAGTATTTAATACTTAACCAAAAACAATGGAAAAAACACTACAAAGCATCCAAATGAAGATAAAACCAAGGTAAAAGATGGTGAATAAGGTTAAGAATATCAAACCCTAATGGCCTATGACCATCA
This sequence comes from Sequoia sempervirens, assembly GCA_007258455.2. Classification (NCBI taxonomy): domain Eukaryota; kingdom Viridiplantae; phylum Streptophyta; class Pinopsida; order Cupressales; family Cupressaceae; genus Sequoia; species Sequoia sempervirens. Next base: position 20,470 of record VDFB02276873.1, read on the forward strand.
AGCAATAGTTGCAGACTCGATCTTTCTTGCTCCATTAGTGATTTTTTTAGTGGCTAATATTCGCCAATTGGCTAATAGTCGAAATTTGGGAATCAAAAAATGGCTAATAGTTTGAGCAGTAACATGACTTGAATCGCCACATTTTTACAAGATTTTATTTTGTCTCCTGAGATGAAAATTTTACGGGCTTATGAGTTCTTTAACCCCCACCCACTCAAAAATATCAGTATACTATCAGACTCCAAAATCTGCCTCCAAAATTCTACAAAGCCATGAAACCATGCCACGAAAATGACCACAGGTTTAATTTTTGGCCAGCCCGCTATTGCCCAACATTAGCTTCCAATTCATTTCATGAATACAAATCCAAAGTGCCCCCACTGCATTCCCGCTATGATGCAAAACCACGATATGCACTTTTATGGGGCTCAAAATAGCTTTTGGATTGTTAGATTATATTTTAAATCAATGGTGGAAAGTAAATATTATAGTCTACCCTTAAACCCATCGATAATTTCCACCCTCGGCCCCTAATTGTCAATAAGAATTGTTTTTTTAGATTGAAAGGATTCACCATTATAATTCATGAATTTTCCTATTATTTTCTAAGATTCGTCAATATTTTATACAAGATTTTATTGATGTGAAAAAAATTGTCAATAATTTTTTTTTTTTGAAAAAAGAAACGATTCGTCAATAAAATTAATATTTTTCCCAAAAAAATGAAAGATTCGCTAAGATTTTATGTCTTTTTTTAAAGAATATTTCTTAAAGTTATCAAAATAGGAGTGGCACAGACTCCGCAGTGGCTTCCAAAATTAATAAGGCCAATTTTTCATACTAAAATCTGATTCTTCTTGTGCCTCAAATCAAGAGTCCCTACCAACCAAATGTAGAGCGAAAACTCCCGTCTCTTCTATCAAATCACACTTTCCGCAAAATAGAATCTTTTGATATGAACTCCACTTTTAAATATCATGATAGTATTTATCAGTTCCTAGGAAATGGAAAATGCCAGAGCCAGGTGTTTTACACCTTATAACGTTTCAGAAATCATGTCGAATTTTTAATTCGAAGAGAGATTGAGATAATGGTGTCGGTTAGGATACCAACAACCTTATCTTGAGAGATGGAGATCTGAAACTTAAAATGGATTCTCGAAGTGCTCGGCTGATGAATTGATTGATTTATCCGGGGAAAGTGGCCTCTGTTTTCCTTGAAGTACCAACCACCTTTCATGAGGAGTTTCGAGTTTTGATTTAGAATTTTGGCGGTCAATGAAACTTTGGTTGTATAAGCCATAATGGGAATCATTCTGAAATGCCTCAGAATTGCTGACTTGAAGGCAGCCTGAATCTTTCAGCCACCAAATGTTCTCAACCGGGACCGCCCTATCACCAACCACATCTCCGAGACTCCTGACGCTTCTGCCCCACACAGGCCTCGGACAGGCACCCCAATGCTGAAAGGCACGCACTGGCCCGTGGCACTGACAGTGCCTATCGCCACCCCATGAATTTTGTTTGATTTAATATTTTAGACATTTAAATCAAGGTACCTAAACAATTTACAAATCTTTAATCAGATTGTATGATATCTTGTGTATGGAATGCTCCTATAATCAATTTGTGATTCACCATGTGAAAATTTATATAAATTGACCTAACATTATTAATGAAGTTCATTTTTAGTCTTACTTAGAGCTTCATTTTAAATGTTGATATGAATGCACCCATATATTTAACAATCCCTAGACATCAGTCAACACTTCTAGGGGATGTCACTAGCCACAAGCTTAGGAAGTTTTTCATTATCCAAACTAGCTAGACCCACATTTCCCTCTAAATGGTTCTAAGACATGAATTTTTGACAATTGTGATAGAAATGAGGTAAATTTTGATATTTCTTCTCAAATTTGTGGCCTCCCTTCAGGACATTGGAGTTCCACATGTTGATGTAATGTCCTTGGTTATGCTAATGGTCCATGAGGACTACTTGGGAGGTTTGGAGAATGTTTTAGCTATGGTTCAGCTCGGGGTAGGAATTCTTGCATCATAGGACACTCCTTTCTTTTTAAAAGAGGGAGTCATTGTGACTTGGCTTCCCTTTATGGCAAATTTTGATAGTGTCACCTTCGCTGAGCATCACCAACTAGCTGCTACTAGATATGATATCCTCCAGAATGAGGTCTTACAATATTATTGATGAGATAATGTGGGAGAATGATAGTTTTAATTTTAGGAAACTATGTGAACCCTATATGTAGTTTGAGTAGTGATTTTGTATATACCATACTTTTTGATAAACAAAGTTATAGTGTACATTTTGAATGAAGTTTGAGTGAAATTTTGTACTAAATTTTATTTTCCCCTTTGTTGAGTATTGATCTTCATGGAAAATAACTAATTTAACCTAACTCTAAGCCTAAGCTAATCTACATAGTGTACATATACTTACATGAGAATTTGGTAAGACCATTACTAACGATTCAAAGAATAAAAGCACTTTTATTTTAAATAGCATTTATGCAACATTAATAGTTCTTAATTTGGAAAACTCATCCTTGAATTCTGATATGATTTTAGTAATTCATAGGTTATGATGTAATTTGTAACAATAAGCCATTAACCAATGAATTAATTGCTTACCATTTAAATTCCTAGAAATTTTGCACTTTATCTTTTCAAAATTTAATTCTAATTTTAAAAAAATTCACTAATGTAAAAAATACAACTTGAATAATTTTCATTTCTATGAAAACTAACTCATCTCTGAGTGAATTGATGTCGAAGCGATGTTTTTTTGCACTAACTCATTATTGCTACAATTTGGGGTGTATCTCTTCTTGAATATCTATTTGTGTTATGTTGTATAAACTTTTTGAATCCCTTTATTTTGACTTTTAATATCATGCATTATATTGAAATCAATGTCATGAAGTGGAAAATAGAAAAATATGTACATTCAATTTGTAATAAAGAATTGATCAAACGAAAATCATCTGAATTCTTTTTTGGACATTTTCTCTATACTCAAAGATTTTCAAACTTAGGAAATTTTAGATATTTTTCTTTAACCACTTGTATATCAACATTTGTCAATTCATTATCTTCCTCATCTTGTAAACAAGAGGGGTAACACGCGTTTGGTATTTTTACAATTGATTTGTGTGATACAAGGAATGAAACCTCTCCTAATTCTAGAATCTCAATTTCTAGTACGTCTTTCATGGTGATCAAGTGTGAAAGAATTACTGGAACACATTGTTATTTTCTTAGTAACTCTATAATATAATCTTCTAAAAATTCATCTCCCTTGGTAAAACATAACCCTACATTTTCACAACAATCTAACAATTGATTGTTACTACTGGAAATAATTGACATCAGTTCTTTTACTTTACATATCTTATATTTTGTGACTTCTTTAGGGGGGATGTTCAACATTAATTTTGCATTTGTATAATTTCAAGAGAGAGGTTAACTTTCTTGTTATTAAATTCATTCTTACTAGGAAATTTACACAACTAATTTCATTATGTTCCAAAGTTGTATGAATTCTACACCCTTTTGAGAATCCAAGTTCCATTAAGCTTTGATGAACCAACCATTTACTCAACATTCTTTGAACTAACAGAACATCAATATTAAAGGTGTACTTATTATGCAGTCTAATGTATTTTAAAATTTCCATAATAACCCCAGCTTTAAAACTTTGTATACTCTTTTTTGTAAATTTTTTATTTTAACTAAGATCTACCATCTATGAATGAAAACATGAAAAATATTTCTGCATAAACATTTAATAAGAACTTTTTGGACTTTTCTCCTTAGACCCTCCTTCTAGCACTAATTTTGTTGATGAGTGTAGTACCCCTCCTATTTTCATCTTGTTAATGTGAGATAGATGCCTTAGCTTCACCATTTTCTCGTGATTGATGTGATACATATTTATGGCTTTAATTGGTGTGTAAAATCATCCCATGTTTGAGATGAGATTCCTCAACATGTCAGTTGGTAGCATTTTGTGTGTTTACATTATTGGTTTATTATTATGCTTTTGTTTAGTGTAATGTGTTACTTTTATTATGATTAAATGTGAACTTGATTATGGATGTTTAGAAGGAACAATCTATTTAAGTATTTAATGATGGAAGTACATATGTCATTTTATTCGAATGATATTGGACCTCGTTGGTATGATTATGATGTTCTTCGGCTATATATACAATGAGTAGGTACCCTTGATGTGCATTGAATGGTTATACATATAGGGTTATTTCTCCACCTACCTACACAAGTTTGAGTTATTCCCCAATAGTAGTTAACTCAAATATGTTGTATTGGGCCCCTTCATATCCATTCCCTATTCATACTTGAATTGAGTACCATATGTGTCATATTTGACCTTATGTGAACCCAGATCCAATTTAGGAGTTATTCTAAAATCTGTATGTGTTGTGAATGACCAGAGAATGTCTAATTTAATGGATGGTTTAAATTCTATGTTTTCCCATAACTGAACTATCAGTAATTTAAATGATTTTGATTTTTATTATTAAAATATTCCCTATGCTTCGAGAAAAGGGAAAATAGAAGGAAAGAAGAAATGAAATTTATCTATTGTTTAATTTTAATTTTGAAATTCCTCGGGTTAGGATTTGCGATTTTTGTTTGATTTAATTATCATATTTAAATTTGAGATTTCATGAATTGAAATAAAAATAGGCTTATATGGATTTAATGGTTAAATTATATGTTAAATGATGTTTTTGAATGAATTTAAATGATCAAATGGGTTTGGGGAGAAGTTCAGGGAGTTTTGAATTCCAAAATAGAAATATGAGTTTTTAATTAATTTTTAATTGGGTCTTGAAATGGGTAAATAGGAAAAATCATTCTATTTTTTATTTTCATGTTGTGAAATTAGGAAAAATAGTGAGAAAAATCTTGTTCGAGCAATTTAGAAAATTGTTGATTTAGAGTGCAATTCTTATCAAAATTTGATGAGGTTAGATTCATTGGGATAAGAATTAGGAAAGGATCATGCTTACTTTTTTTCATGACTCCTCATTGGATGTGCTTGGTAAATTTTTTAAGTTTGAAGGGCATTGAGGTATTTTCCTTGTTTTTAATTTGTTTGAGCATTATTCTTCAAATTTGTTTATAGGAGAATAATTAGGGGAGTATAAAATCCTCCCATCTCCTTTTGTTTTGTAATTTGATTTGTGTAGTGTAGATTTTTATTTAAAATTTGATATTTTTCATAAATACAAGGTTATAATGCCCTTTTTTTAGGAAATTGGTGAAATGTGAATTTTATGTGAAAAGTGTGTTGTTGGGTGTACTTAGAGCAAAAGGGTATTCTTAGATTTTTGAATTTTAAAAAATAAATTTTGAAGAAAATTTTAATGGAGCATATGGAAATTTTATGGTTTTTCCTTTTTAATTAATTTTATAAATTTTGAAATTGGGAATGAATTTGTAATGCCCAAAATTTTCACAAAGAAAAATGACTATTTTTTTAAACATTAATTAAGTTATTGAGGGTCTAATCATGGTCAAACCATACAGCTTGGGTTGTGACATCTTGCTAAGTGTAGAAGTTAGCTCTAAGAGACTTGTAATACAAATATGTATAGGGTTTCCTTGCAATCATGCTTATTTTATAACCTTCTAGGATTGATATTAATTCAAGTTTCGATTTAACCCCAGAGTTCAACTATAAGGCTAATGTCTAAGTCTAAGGGTTACTCATTTAATAATTTTATTACAAGAACCTTAGGTTCAAGCGAGTTGAGGGTTGGTTGGCTATTCACTAGGGTTGGAAGATATTAAAATCCAACATTAGACTTTGACTAGGTTATTCAACATAACATGTTCAATCAAACTCACATTCCCCTATGAGGAGGTCAGAACAATAATACCTTTCCTAATTTTAATTTCCCATTTTACCATAACTTTAATCCTCAATTTCCCTAAGATAAGATAATAATTAATTTAATCCTATGTTTGTTCAAGAGGAAAATTACTTTCATCCAATACTTGATTATCAACTTATTATAATTTTGATAACTAATTTAAGTTCTAAGGGACTTAGACCGTGAATCTTACTTTACCTATAATAATTAAATTAACATTGTTTTAATTAGATCTACAATGGCATAATTTTTTAGGTGAGGTTTCACATTCTTCATCCACACCCTTATTCCTTAAATGGCAATATTAATATAGTTTCTAAAATCCATATTAATTTATATGAACTATTTATTCTTGTTTACTCTCAAAATAATTAAATCATTTGGATTAATTTTTATTTTAAAACATGTGGCCTCATCGCTTAGTTATCCTTACATGGTAACATACATTGATTAATTCTCAAGGTGACCTTAAAAATTTTAAATAAATGAAATCTCTTAAGTACATAAAGTGTTTCTTATATAAATTTTATGAAGTCAAAATTCTTATTTAATACTTTAAAGAGTGGTTTTAAGTTATGACTTAAAGTGAGGGTCCTAGTCTCATTGTCCCCAACCATGCACATATTTATTAATTAATTATATTTAGTTAGAGTGACTCTTGATTAAAACTAATAATGTGTGCACTCAATCTTGACCATTAGATCAGATCTAATTTGGACCCTAGATCTTAGGGAAACTATGCAAACCCTAAGTCATAAGGCTTCCTCCTTAAAAGTTTTCTCTTCTCCCATTTTACTCATTCATTTGTGTTGTAGGTTTGATTAGAGTGTAAGGATGGACTTCAAGAATTTTTGGTGGAGGATTTATCATGTTTCTCCCATTTCATATAATTCCATTTCTTTCCTCTTTCTCATTTAGTTTATCTTAAGAAGGATAAGATTATCTACTTATGAGAATATATGCTTATAATCAATTTTTATTTTTGTCACTATGTTTTTTATCATTTTCTATTCATGTTTGCTAAAAAAATTATGTATTCAACATAAAGTGTGTAAGTATATATTATATATATAAGTGTTGAATGCAAAAGACAACTGAGAGGGGGGTGAATCAATTGTACCTTAAAACTTTAAAAAAACTCACAAACATTCAGATCCACATCAAATCAGCTAACCCTTAATCTGTTGGAATGAAAGAAGATAACAAAAATAAAATCAAGACAACACCATACAAAATGAAACACCAGATTTACATGGAAAACCCAAGAAGGGTAAAACCATAGTGAGGATTAGCTCATAATATAAAGTAATATCAATAATGAATACAATAGGGCTCACTGTCGGAGGGCTCACTACCCAAAACAAAGAAAGTCTCACTGTCAAAATAGAAAAGAAGATAGAGAAGAGTGTTATAATGAAAAATCCATCTCAATGCAATAGAAAATTCTACCACAACATCACCAACACCTCCACATTCTTACTAAATTTGTAGACACCTTTTTCTCACTACATCCAATAATCTAACACATGAAAGTTCACATTGTACTACATAAATTCACACCTCACAACTTTTCAATTTGCATCATTCGCATCCATACCTCTATCTCATCATTCGTCAACAACTCAACCCATATTTATACCATCTTCAACCTTTAAAACATTCTCTAAGGTTGGCTATGTACCCCAATCATGCAAATTCAAATTAGGTTGGTGTCAAAACATTCCCATGGTGGAAAGGAATGAAGGCAGACCACAACACACCTTAGTTAAGACCTAAATCTATCCATGCATGCCAAGCCACACTTCCATAAACATTGAAGCAACTAGATGCAATTAGTGTAAACACCCAAGGTCAGTCGAACCTATGCTAGCACTATTAAATAATTAAGTACACACTTCCTCAAATCCAAGGATGAATCACAAAAAACACACCACACTTGAACATGGTCTAGAATATTCCATAAACACCTTGAAATCCAACAAATTCCTTCACAACAAATTTCACTTGAAGAATGTACACACCTAGTACACTCAAATAATTTTACCATACACTGCAACTCAAGAAACCAACTTCTAAAGCACCAAACCTCAAAAACCTTAAACTAAAGAAAGATACAAAAACTATCAATATCCTTCCAGATTTGCAAGACCTAAAACCACTTTGCGGAGAAATACAAAGAAAAACCATTTCTCCCAAATACCTCTACAATACCCATTTCATACACTAGTGAACACACCTTCATTTGTGCAATGATCCAACACACCAAATTTTGGATGCAATACCTTTGAATACCTATGATCATCATATCCAAACCACACAAGAAGATCTTCAACATAGAAGAAATGTGGAGCCAAACCAAAATGCTACTCTGTAACACTGAACACCACTGAAACACACTATTTCCTCTTTTTATTCAAATTTTCTCAAAAGCACTTGGAAACAAAGCACCAGAGACACATCCTCAACATCTTCAACACTTCCTCATCACCACCAAAATAACTACAACATAGCAAATCAACCATACATCCATAGGTAAAATCTTATCAAAGCAACACTATAGGTTGACACCTCTAGCTTATTAATGACAACATCAACTCAATACCAACTACTCACACTCTTACAATAATCTACTAAGTTCATATAGTTGACACCAATGACAACACATAAGCTTGTTGATATTAATGACAACACTAACTGCACATACTTGCAACAATCTCCCCATTTGCCATTGATGGAAACACCTGATGTGGAAAACCATCAACAACAAATGCAAAAAATTTGATCATAA
>VDFB02276873.1:29277-173756 GCA_007258455.2 Sequoia sempervirens
TTCATCGTGAGAATAAAATAACAAGAGAAAACTGTAGTTTCGAATTCATCGTGAGAATAAAATAACAAGAGAAAACTGTAGTTTCGAAAGGAAGGGGAAGTTTGCAAAGTTTATGATTGCATTGCATGTTTAGTTGGAAAAAAAATGAAGAGGAAGTTTCTAAAATATAGAAGAGTTAATTGTGAGAGAAGATAGAATTTATAATAATATGAAGAAGAGTTAATTGATGATGGAAGGAAGAGTTACTAAACAGAAAATTGGTGTTAAGTGATGAGTGAAAATAGAAATTGGATCTCATTTAATTAGATATTATTTAATTAAATGGATATGGTGTTCACTAGAAAATAGTTATTATTTAATAAATAATAATAAATGATTATTAATTAATTAGGTGATAGATGATGAATGAAAATTATTAAATGATAAAATGATAATATGTGGTAAATGCTTCTAAATTAATGATGATTAATAAAAATTAATTGATTGATGATTGTTCAATTATTACGTCATGTATAAGGAAAGTGATGGGTGATAAAGGATTATTCAAGATGACAAAGGATATTTTTATTGCATTTTATCTAGGTTGATGTCAATCTCTAAGATTTTAAGTTAAAATCACATGTTTCAAGTGTGTTGTTTGATGATTTGGAAGCATATGTCTATGTTTGATGTTTGCTTGTGATTATTTATTTATGGTGTGGTGTGTTATAGATGGTATGGGATAAGGACCATGAAAAATGAAAATGAATGAAAGATACACACAAGCAAGTAAGCAATAATTCAAAAGGATACAAAGACGTGATCTTGCTCGTAGTCAAGTAGAAAATTAATTGATTGATGAATGTTCAATTATTACGTTGTTGATATAGGAAAGACACATCTTGGAAATAATATGAGGATTGGGAAAGGCATACCCTAATGATGATAATATGACTAAAGGATCAAGGTTTGCAACAAGATTGGGAACAAAACCAATGTATGTTTTGGATAACACACTAGATTGCAAAACAAGATTGTATAGATTAGAATTGTTACATTTGGAAGGAACAATCTTAGGGATGGATGGGACTATGGAGGGATGTCAGATAAGTGGATTAATATGCTTGAACCAATGACAAGGGAAAAAAAAGTCTAGTGATAGGTATGAAAGGATTAGGGATTTATTTGGTAGAGGATGGGAGACATGAGGATTATTGGATGGAGGATTTAGGATATGATCTCCAAAGACTATGTCATAGAGGAAAACCTTTTTTTCTCCAAGATATGGATTTGAATAGTGTTATGTAGACAATGCCATGGTATTTGATAATATATGACTAAAGGATGGACATGTCAAAATTTTTCCAAAGCATGATTTAATTTTGTGCCCCAGTCCTTATCAAGATCAAGGTAAGTAGGGAAAATGGATGTAAACAACATGGATTAGATGTATGGATGAGATGTCATGAAAAAGGTATGAAATATGAGACAACTTTCCCCTAAGTGTATTGGTCCATATAGATATTTGGTCTTACTCATGATGCATGTTTTCCAAGTTTTCATCATGGTACTTATCTAAAGTTCCATAAGAATGGTTTCAATTATTGGAAAAACATCTCTTTAATATAAATTTTTTAAATTTTTTAAATTTTTTTTTTTTTGATATTTTCTAGATGGAATTGATGTTTTAGATGATCACTGATTGTTTTGAATCCTCTGGTAGTTTTGATTTAGATGTTGGTGTCATGATATGCCAATAGTGACCTCTATGGAGGAGTTGCCTTGTAAAGATGATGGCGCTTGCATATAACCCATTGATATCATTGTGACCCTTGTTGATAGTAGGGTTGGCCTTATCAAAATGCATACATCATGATAGAGTGCCATAACCCAATTGTTGCATATTTATCATAATATGGTAAATTGAATTATTGAAAAAATTCAATTAAATATTAAATGGAGATCTTGGAATATTCAAAAATTGAATGAAAGAAGTTGACTAATGTTGACCTTGTGAAATTTTGAAAATTATTTTATATGTTACCAAGAATTGAATGTTACTGATCAATTTGCAAGTGCAAGTGTGTGTAGTTGCAGGGTGACAGGTTGAAGGATGAGAACATGATTGAAGTAGGAATGTTTAGTTGGATCAAACGGTAAGCCAATTGGAATTTGGGTGCACACACCACAAATGGCATGATGACTTGCATTTGAAATTAAATTGCATATATAAGAGAATGAAATTTCCTAACTTGAATTGTCTCTATTATTGAAAATATTGGCTTATAGATTAAATTTTTTCTACTCAAACTCTGTGCTTCATAGAAAACAAATGAAAGTATTAAAAAAATGATTAAAAAGGATAAAAGATTTCATTATGTGAAAAATAAGTGAAAAGAAATTCTTTTACTCTGTTTATATGGATGCTCAAGATGAAATTAAAATTCCTTACTCAATTTTTAAAAAATATGAATGACATATGGAACTTATAAATTCTCCAAAGAAACCATTTATATGTGTGTGTGTGTGTGTGTAAAGAAATGTGAATACATACATATGTATATATATATATATAATTGAAATAAAGAATGAGTATATAAATACCAATAGGTATATGTATATATATGAACATATATATATATATATATATATACATATACATATACATATATATGAATACATATTCATATTCTTATCAAAATTTAAATTGATAACTGATAGGATTCTAATATCAAACTATTGAAAATTAAATAAGATTATGGAGGACGTGGTTTGCCATGAAACTAATAGCAATATTCAAACAAGTAGTGATCGATGATAAGGCAATAATAACTCTGCCAGAGGCGTTGAAAAAGAAGATGTTTCCATTTTGAATACACAGGTAGTGAGCAAAAAAGCATAGCGAAGAAGTTGTTTGTTGGGAAGGAAAAAATAGAGAGAGAGCTCATGGGTGAGGGAAAAATCAAGAGAAAAAATCACACAAAGCTTGATTTCTGAGGTAATCTGATCACTTAAGAAAGAAAACACAATTTTCTTCTATCATTTTTCCTCATTGTTGAATGGCATTCTTCCATTTTTATATGTCGATTTCATCATTCAAATAGTAAGTTCCATTCTTGATTAATATCCATGGCCTTGAGCTAAGTGGCATGGCATCGACCATTGTTGGGTCACTCAACCTGTGATTGTATTGTAAGAGCTTTATGCAGAAGGCTTGTGGCTAGCTCTCTGAGCTAAGTCGAGTCTTAGAGTATTAAGTTAAGACTGTTCTTAAGGCTGCACTCTCGTGCAAGCCCTTCGATGGCTAATCAAAATCTCTATTCCTTTTCGGGTATGTGCAGGATCATCATGGAAAAAATAGGCCCTTAAGTGGCAAAAAATTTAGAAAAATCAGAGTTAGGCATCTTGACGTAAAAATTTGAATAAGCTATCTATATTATTTCAAAAATATGTAAGAATAGAATTGTAGCAAATTGAATGTAGTTTTTAAACTACTAGATTTATTTTTTTTAAATAATCTATTTGGTGAAAATTTGAAATTTCAATGCAGTAGTACTTAAATTTCAGGGAAAAAATAAGAAGTAGGTGTCGTCTGACCACCCTAACCATAATAAATGATAATATTTTTTTATAATATTTTAGATATAAGTAGAGGACTCATGTCTCGATGTGATGCAATTTTTTTGTAATTTTTTTCCAAGTAAATAATTAATTATGAATTTTTTATTACAACTTTTAAAAATTATAAAAACTTGTATGTCTAACCACCTTAACTTAGTCAAAACTTCATGAAATTCAATTGTTTTTTAAATTCTATAGTATGTGAAGCATAGAATGTGACGCATGTTTCAGATTCAAAAAATGTGATACCTTTTGAAAGCTATAGATGTTTTTCAATCAACCTATCAATCAAGACTTTAGTCATAATTCAAATAGAAAAGGAATAATAATTATTTATTATTTATTCAAAGTAAAGCATAATTTATATTGGTGGAAATCTGAGAATCTCCTTTAAAAACCCTTTTCTTTTCATCAATTTTGGGTAAAAAAAGTCGTTAGCCACATACCTTACACATACCCATCATATCGCCACTTTTTGGCCCATCATTATCCTGCACATACCCTTTCACTATATTTTATGATGAATAAACATTATTCTAGATCAATCAACAATCCCCAACCTTGTGTTTTATTTTAAAATGTTTTGTATCCACCTTATCGACTGGTCGAAGCTCAAAGAGCTTCAAAGGCTCAGCCATTATCTCTATCTGCATTCAAATGCTTAGCCTATGATGGCTGTCAGAATTTCTTTTGATTTATTTTGTGAAGGATCGACTACGATCCTGTGGAGGGTAAGGGACCCCTTTGTATTTTTTATTTCCTTTGTATTTTATCTAATTCTTGTTATCAAATGGGATGATAAAAGAGAGGGGCTTTGTCAAATGTTTCTTAAGCCTTGCAAATGTATGTAGGTTGTTATTTAGTGAGAAACTGACCTCTTTCAATAAGAACGATGGCATGAATAAATGTTTGGGCTACAGACAAAGTCTGCATGTAGAATAAGCCCACATGGGAAATTTAAAATATATCATTGATGCTTAGAAAAGAGAAACATGACCATTTGGATTGGTTGACCCAGAGCAACTGTAGTCTATTGTTTCAGCCTAAAAGGCATGAGTATTGATTGAACTTGAAGTTTCTATGCTTTCTTTGACTAAAATAACATTTACTCATATTTATTTGACAAAACATTTCAAACATAGTTCTTTATAATATTAAGTTGCTCATCAATTTTTTTAGTGATGCAAGTGAATAATAGACAATCTATACTTATGTATGAAACAATGCAATTTGATTTGATTATTTTCAGTACATTGTGTAAGAACCTATTATGTTTTAAACAGTGAACAAATACTTGTAAAGTGATCATTTCGCATGTAAATAGCTTTAGATCTACAAATAGAGTAAACTACACTATTTGACTTTAAATGTAACTATTTAGTTTGAAATAGTATTGTGTTGACGTAAACAATGGATATTCTTTTGCAAACAACTCAGTTTTGTTAAAAATTTACCTTTATAGCTGAAAACAACTTGCTTATAACTTTTTAGTAGAAAACATAACTTGTTCAGTTCAAATAATGAATATACATACATGTGAATAGCTTGCTTTATAATTGTTTAGTAGGAAGCGGTACTTGTTATCTTCAAACAATGAATGTACAAATGTAAACAACTTGCTTCACAACTATTTAGCAGGAAATTATACTTATTTTTCTTAAACAATGAATTTTCTTATGTAAACAACAATGTTAGAGTATCACAGTTTTGAGAATGCAATAACAGTATGTGTGAAACTATTAGCATAGACTTGTTTAGATCATTTATTTTGACAAGAAATGTCACGGGAATACTACTTTAAGATTGTAAATCCAGATTTTATAATTATTTCAAAATGTATGTACAAATTTTAAACATAAGTAGGCACATATATGTGTATGCACAGACTTCGTCTATGTACATACACATACTTGTGACATACCTTCTTTTGTTTTTAGTACATTTTTAAAAGGAAAATGATAAGTAGAAAATAGTCATAAGAATGATATGATTGATTGTTGAATTACTCTATGAATCTTAAATTTGATTTTTGTTTAGAGTATAAATTAGTATTTTGTTCCTTCTTTTGAAGATATTTGTGAAAGAATATTTTAAATACTTGAATAGAACAGTGATACCTTAGTTGACTAGAGGACCTATAGGTAGATATTGCTAGAGGGTAGATAGTTGTTATGAGAAGTATAGTAGAAAGTTACCTTCTAGGATGGGTGCTGAAATGGAGTTCAGAGAGTAGGTTTTCTTTACTAGAACCTATTGTTTTATGTTGTTGCAACACATTTATTATGCTTGTCCAAGCAATATAGTTCATTATGTATGTATGAACTATGTGATCTCACTCTTTTCCATTCCTAGCATAGATCTTGCACTTTCTTTTTCTAACTTGTAGATAGAAATTGCATGTTGATGTATGGGATGTAGAAGTTGAGAAAGACAACTTCACAGACCCCGAAGATCACCTGCATGCAAATAACCTGTCATAGAAAGAAGAGATGGAGACAAACAAGCAAGGGTGCTCTGAAAGTTGAAAAATGTATTCATCCGAGAGAGATAAATTACAATGATGAATCCTTATAAAAGGATATTGTGCAACCCTAAAAGAAACCCTAATAGGTAGACATTTAATAATTAATATAATTATTAAATGTCACAAAATGCAAACTAAAGTGAAATCTTAATAGAGGAATAAAGGTAATTTAATCAACATGATTAAATTAAAATCTTTACTCTAACATGGGAACACACCAAATTCCACCTTGCATATTTTTCTCTTGCTAAATTTTTCATGCAGGGTTGGGCATTCTTCAAGTAAAAATAATACTGGGGAGCGTAAGCTTTGTGGTTGGGCGATAAAGTGCTTGAACCATGTTCTTGTCCACCAGTGGAGGTGAGCATCAAAGAAGAACCTTAGTTGTTTACAAGACTATTTTAGTCTAAGATGTATCTTGATATAATAAATTCATGTAGTTGATGTAAATTGTACATAGTATTGACTTTTTGGCCTTGAGATCCAAGTCAAACCTGATATTGTAATTTGACTTTTGAAATGAATATAAGAAACTTTGACTCGTTTTAAATGGACATGTGTAGCTACGATTGACTTTGGCCACTAGTTATGTCTTTTTAATTTGGAGTTTATTCATGTGTCATCTACAATAATATTAATTAAGTAATAATTTTGAATGGGATATTGCATAGAGTTCCATGGGATCTCTTATGCTAAAGTGTTTCTGCAAAGATGCGACGGATTTGTGATTTATAAGATTTTTGGACTTTAGGCGATACGTTGGATTATAATGGATGCGAGTAAATTCGAATGGATTATTTGGCATTTTGGATGTAGGAATTTTATTTTCCAATCTTAGGATAGTGGATGATGGAGTTTAGATTTTGGATTGGGATAGTGTTTGGAACCAATACTTTTATATGCCTTGTGTGATGACCATTTTGAAGGAGGTGGACTGTTGTTATATGTGGGAGACCTTTTTTCTAGTGGCTCCACTTTTTAATTGGATATTAGATTTGGACTCTTGTCTTTTTTTGATCTATTTTCTTTGGGATTCATTTTAAATTCATTTGTTTGGTTGGGTTTTGGATTCAATAGATTTTGACATTTGATTTTAGACTTTGATCTACAAGTTTTGGTTTTGTTGGTTCCAATTGGTGGTATTAGAGAATTATAAATGATACTTTATGGTGTGGATGGGAGGAGTATTGGCAATGCCCTTATGGTAAGGACTAAACATGACCCCTATTTTGATATTTGCATTGGATGAATTTTTCCCTAATATCATGGAGGTATCACTAACATCATCATATTTATCGATTAGAGAATAGCTAAGACCTTAATATCAAAGATTTCTATGAAACTATACTAGTTCTAGAATGTCTTTATTCTTGACCATTTGACATGTTAATTTGAGCCATGGTAGATTTTGTAGCTTCTTGTTTGATTTGATCCATGTAGTAGCTTTTGTATCTTCTTGTTTGATTTGATCCATAGTAGCTTTTATATCTTCTTGTTTGATGTTATCCATGCCAATTATTTGATTATCTATGTGTCCAAGGGAGGAAAGTGTCTCATCTTAGGAAAAAGAGGTGGTTAGGGTTTGGATAGGGTCAAATCCAATTTCATGATCATGGATGGTATAGAGTTCAATGAGGGGATCATCTTGGATTTCTTGTTCATAGGTAGGTTTTGTTGGTGTTTTTTAATGTCCAAGTTGATTGTCAAGACAACCTAAAGGATAGCCAATTCTTATACTTAATTTTCCTAAAGGTATGGCCAATGAACAAGAGAAGGATTTTGTAATTTTCCCCTCTACACTTTAGACTTTACAAAACCTAGGAGGGTGATCCTATGTAATATCAATTAAGAATTCATATAATTAACTTTAGATGTTGTTGCAAATAGACATACTCTTTTCTTATGACCAAGATTTGTAAGATAAACAATAGAAAGGGCTAGGATCTTGGTGTTTAATTCAATTTATGAGTTTGAGAGTATAAAAATAACATTATGTAATAAATATTGATTGAATTGTAAATTTGTTCATTAAAATTGTTGATCATGAAGATTATAATTAGAATTTTGCACATACTGGTGCCTTAAACCTAGGTCATGAAGTCAAGCGAAACATAATTGAAAACCCTTATAATAGTATGGATTCTAACATCAAAGTTTAATGATAATGCATTACACTACCATTCCTTTAGAATTTCACAATTAATTCTACTTACAAATCCATGTATATACCTAAAAAATTCAACATTTCTCATAAAGAATATTTAATTTACTATTTGAGTAAAAGCCATGAGATCTAAACATTTGTGTACATAGGAAAGACTACAAAGATGAACAAAGATAGATCCTTGATCAATTTTATTCATAAATGTTGAATGTAAATACATGTAGGAGACAATTTTCCTGTAAAGTTTGTCATGTATTGGATTCTAAATGCTAGTATGAGTACCAAATTACCAATCACATTGGCATCCTTTTCTAACAAGACCTAAATCAGACATATACAAATTGATATACAAAATTTTCTATGCTTACAAATTTTTCAAGATCTTTGCAAAATGACCCTGAATTCATAAAACAAGAGAGTGAACAAGCTTCAGGTCATAGGAAAGATGCCACATTTTCATTTGACCATCTTGTCCTAAAAATATAAAAAGAAAAAATCTCTTGAGGAAGATGAAAAGAAGGTTCACTAAAAGATAAATCTTCTTTAACTAAAGAAGAAGATGCTCAATAATGCTAAAATGATGAAAGGGAGAATGATTATACTTTGAGGCTTTATCTCTTGAGATGAAATCATGTTCTTTGTTTGAATTCATTATGGTCAGTTGCAGTTGATGCTAAGTAAACCATAGAAGACAAAAAGGAATGCCAAACCACTTGGGAAAAGAATGAAAGAAACATTTAAATGTCATGTCATTTAATACATCTAACTTGTGTCATGGAAAAATAACTCATAGCTCTAGCATCTGAATGTACTTTTCATCCCAAGCTTGATATAATCTTTCTAATGGCCATTGATATTCAAGGAGTTGATCCATGTTAAATGTGTAGCGATGATACTTGGAAAAAATTGAATCAACTTCAAGTTATGAAACTCTTCTAGGAACTTATCAGTATCCAACATTTTATCCATAAAAAATTTCACGAGCTCAACATCAATCTTATTATCATCATAGATGAAGAAAGCCAAGGTAGGAGTTATTACTTCACATAGGGATTCCCACTAAAGGTAATCCTTTATCTCTCCATTCACATTCTTGATATCAAGCATAATTATAATATCATTTTTTTCAAACTCCTCCAACCTTGTTTTTGTAGGTAAAAAATGCATAACATTGATTATATTATTCTAACATCACTAAGATGCATTTATACGAAGGATGGAGGAGAGAAAAAAATGAAGGAAAGCAGTTTAACTGATAACTAAAAAAGTTAATTAACCTACCGAATAGTTAACCTTCCTGATGCTACTAGCCACTGATAATGTAATATAGGTGATTATGCTAACATTCCCCCCCTTATTATATTATTCCTATAAATGTATCCCTAAAACCTTACACCTTGCCAAGGGACCCCCCCTTAAGGCTTAGATAACAAAACTTGTTGGTTACAAAATATATATACATATTTGTGAAGATCTTTGTTGAAGAAACAAATCTTGAATCAGGCGGAACTCCATCAAGCTACCTCATGACCCTTAGAATGGTGTCTCTTTGAGCTAAATTCCCAAGTTCTTCCTCCCATGAACTCCTGAATCACAAATTCTTGAATTATTTGACAACAATCCATATTCAGATCTCTAAACACATGGCTCCATCAAGTTGTCTGATGACCCTCAGAAAGGTATAATTCTTGATCACAATCTTGTAAGCTCAATGGAAAACAATCCATATTGAGCTCTACACCAAACCCATTACCTGTCTCTACAAACTAAACTTCACAATATATGTATTCTTCAAATATGTTAGCCCAAAGTCTTAACATAAAAAATCTGTGGCTTGAAGGAGATTCCAAAAACATAATCGACTGCCTCTATGGCAAGTCTCCCCCCTTGTGGACCATTAAATCGTGGGTTGAGGATGCCATATTGACTTTGGCTAAATTTGATAAAATTAAAATATCACATGCTTATATAGAAGCCAATGCTATTGTAGATTTTTTCGCTAACAAAGGAGTTAGGAGTAAAGATTGTGCACCTGGCTTAATATTAGCGATCTAAACTCTAATGTCTACGCCCTATTAAATTATGATAAATCACATGGAAAAGGGACGTGTTATCCCTTTAATGAGAATAGGTTGGATCTTTCACATCACAATCATTAGAGTGCATGGGACCGAGCCCAACTGCTTAATCTACAAGAAAGCTTTGCACGCTTTGTGTGTTCTTAGATTTGGCAGGGCCAATTTTAGTAAAGCTTTCGATTGGGTCTACCCCACTGTGTCGGCTGAAATGGGAGGAGACAGAAAGCGAATTGAGCCAGACAACTATGATACACACATGAAAAATGCCAAGGCTTGGAATAATGTTAAAAGTGGAGGGTTGCTTCCTTTCCTAGAGAAGATCCATGGCTCTAACCAGGAGGCTACGGACCTCTTTGTTAAAAATTGGAATGATGGAAACTTGACCCTATTTGGTAGGAATGTGGAGCTCAACGAAAATCTTATCATTGATGTTACGAGATTATCTACTGAAGGGAAGAAGTTCTTCAGGGACAGGGCTTTTTCTGATGAAGCTGTGATCAGATTTCCTAAAAAGGACAAAGAAAGGCTAAGTCTGGTTAAAATTGCAAACAGCTACTTCGATGCAGACACCATAAAGGCCATTTGGAGAAAGGTTATGCAGGTCATCATGGAGTACATTACGGTGGACAGGCGCTTCACCAAAGTCTATGGCTACCACTTTTCTCTTCTTAATCACTTCCGCTACAAGGTTAGGGTCTCTCTCCCCTATTATCTTTTATGTTCCTTGAAGAAAAGCTTGGAGGATAATAAGAAAAACCCTAAAAGATTCCCCATCCTGCACACTAGGTTAATAAGGTTGATTGTTGAACATTTCCAAAAAATGCATGCCCCCGCTATCCTGGAAACTATCCCTGATTCTGAGAGTGACGACACTGAGCCCAATGGCTCAGAGTATCTGCCTAACTCTAGTCCAGCTAGAAAAGTCCTTTTCTTGCACGTTGTCCCTTCTGGGAACAAAAACCCTACTCCCCTTTCTGGTAATACCTGTGCTGAGCTTGAGCTTGATAGCCCCTCCCTTAAGAATAGTTCTTTTGAAAAGAAACCCCAGGCCAAAAGTCTTGTTTCCTACTCTGAAGATTCCTCTGAGTCAGAGGAGTCTGATGCCAACAAAACTGAGCTTTGCGCTGAACCTCTGCCGAATAAACATGTTAATGATGACTCCCCTATTATTCCTAACCCTGAGAAAAATTGTCCTAATAATGGAAAAGAGCCCTCTCTAGATGTTCTGAACCTTGCCAAAACCAATTATGAGTCCCACTTCAAGCTCTTGGAATGGACTTTCATTGAAATTAATGACTTGAAAATAAAAAATTGGGCCCTTCAAAGCAAGATTGAAGAGTTGGGTGCTAAGATTGCAGAGATTGAAAAGAAAGATGTGGATCACAGTAACAAAAATATAGACTCCAAGGTTGAGAACATAAGGAATACCATCAAAACCGTTGCTGAGCAAAACAACTGAATGGCAAGACACAATGCCATTATCATTAACGCGATGACTGAAAAGCTTGATAAAGCCCAGCAGGGATCTCTGGTGGTGGATCTAGAGGAAACAGAGAACAAAAGCCAGGATACGGATGCAGGCATTTCCAAAAGAATTAGAGCCAATCTGAAGCGCAAGGTCCCCCCTACTTCAAAGATGATTCAAATTTTTAAAAAGGGAGTCAATGATATGCAGAATCTGGAGGTGGAGACGGAGTCTATCCTCAAGACTCTAAATTAACAGCTGGGGTTTTTGGTGCTTACTTTGATGTTCCTTTTGGTTTGACCTTTCTAGTCTTTTTCGTTTGGTTGTTGTTGATCTTTTCTCGGGTAGCTGATCTTTTTGGTTGGACTATTGTGTCATCTTTTCTATTTTGTAAACATTGTGGTTTCAGGTCCCTGTAAAACCCGTTTTACCCCTTTTATCAAAAATAAGGAAAATAAAAAAATTCAAGCCAAAAGTGCTTCTCATGCAAAGCATCATCTCAAAGTGAGAAACTTACTTGAGATGATGGTGCTACCAACCTCCAATATGATCTTGATATAGTTCATCTATATAATTTCTTGGATGATTCTTTGGAGATCTTATTAAATGTAGCAAAGATAGCCTCAAAATTCCAAGAATAATCATTGGAATATCCATTCACACCTTCAAAGGTTCTATTAAATATAACATCATTTGATGACTTCAAAAGAACAAAAATCTAGAATGTCCATTTTCTTTTTCTTTTCATACATATGATGAACTCCTTTATAAGCCTTTAGCTTAGTGAGCATCGAAGAATTTTAATAGCAATGAACACAACAAGGATAAATATACTTTTGTAGTTTCCTTTGTAATCTACAGTATATGTCTTTATGCCATTTTTTATCACATAAACATACCTCTCTCTATTATGTTGCCTTTATTGCATGAAAAAACTCCTTCAATCTCTTTGATAGGGGTTTCAATTACTTGTTAACAACTTATGATCCCAAATTTGGATAACTTCTATGGTGATTATTATAGACCATTTTGGGATTCTAGCCGTATTCGCCCTTGATCTAGATCTTTCTATAGATTCCTTTAAACATTCCAAATGAAACTACTCCAAATGGAACTATAAAATAGTATCAAATGAACTCTATCCTACTACCTTCGAGAAATATGACCAATACCTAATAAAAGGAAGCATCCAATTACATCAGTTGTAATAACAATAATGTATCCTTGCTCTAGAGCTAACTAGGCTCCTTTCCAATAGGCTTCAACTTGAAAAAATTCTTCTTTACACATCCAATATCAATAGCAATCATGCTTTGGTATTGCTTCTCATTTTAAAGTCATGAAGAAACTTAAATTTCTCATAGATGCTCCATGTTGGCACTTAAAATTCCTCCAGTATTGAATCAACAACATCAAGAGAAGTAGCAAAGTTCACAAGTCACATCACTTTGAGAATAATAGAGTGGAGGCAATGATGGTTCTGGCGACACTGGGAAACACCTAAAGTGGCTAATGAGTAGAAAATTTTGGATTTCTATGAAAACTCCAAATTCCCTTGCACAATCACACACTTTCTTCACCAAAGTACAAATAACAATACTTAATGATTAGGCTAGAGTGTACAAGAAACAAGAAAACATAATTCTAAAATTAGAAAACACAACCACACCATCCTTATCTTCAATATTTCACTCTATGCATCTTTTTCAATACTGCACATGCATAGATGAGGCTACACCATTCATCTCGTATACAGACATAGACTACATCTTGCAGATATTACAATGAAGTAGACATGGTGAATTACAAAGAATTTCCCCTTATTGCAAAAATTACCAATGCAATTTAACTCACATGCCCAAAATGACTATTGTGCTCTAATAACATATGTAGGTAAAAAATGCATAACATTGATTATATTATTCTAACATCACTAAGATGTATTTATACAAAGAATAGAAAAGAGTGATAGATGAAGGGAAGCAGTGATCTAGGTGGATCTCAAGACCCTAAAAATTCAAAAGTTATGAATGCCCTTGGAATCAATACAATGCCAAAGTGCTCAGAACTGGACTCAACGCAACTTGAACAGGTGAAAAAGGAGCTCGTACGCAAAAGTTATGGCTAGTGAAAGTTTGGTCAAACTAGTACCTAAGGCTAGTCAAAAAGGCAAAAATTTGATCAATTCAAAATCGATTGAAATTAGCGTCAAAATGAAGTACTCATTGCCATGATCCAAATGATGCTCATTTCATCGAAAATGGAGCACATACACGAAAGATATGGTAAGTCAGCTTTTGCAGTTGACTAAGTTGACCAGGGTACCATTGATGTTGTCGGCATGATGTCAGCATGCTAACATGGTAGAACCAGCACATGACATGTGGCAAGGTGACATCAATAGGGTTAGATGACGTGGACCAATCAGAGCTTGACATGTGGTAGTCTGTACGATGACACGTGGCAATGATGTAGCAGGTACAGTCAACAGGTCTTTGAAAGCATGGTGATTTGACATGGCAGTGATTGTGTTTGATTCACGAGTTACATTAAATGTCGCATGGCACCTTCTCGATGTGCCATGTGGCAACTCCTTCGTCCGCTAGTTCAACCGTTTACAAAAAATATGGTTGGGCGATTCGACCCCCCAACCTCCACTAATGGCGACTGCATTCACTGTTACTCCACGCAAACTGCCCTTGCTCTATAAGGGGCATCAATTTTTTTTAGCATTTAACAATTTAGAATTTTTTAAAAGACATGGTCAGTGGGGGTTGAACCACTGACCCACCACTAACTAAAATAGTTAGCTACCATTGCACCACGTAAGTTTTTGGATATATATATATATATGGGCCATGTTATGTTTTAAACACTATTCAAGCCCGAATTGTTAACAATAACTTTATATGGTACAAAAATTAACCCCCAAATGCATAAGCCAACAAAAAGGGGTTATGAATGTACCATAGAAAAATGGCTCTTGGACATTTTCATGGTCTTTTAGGTCTTTCTCTCATGATGCTTGATTTATTTTGCTTTGATTTAATGTTGCAATGTGACTTATGCATTCACATTAGGTCCTAAAAATTCAAATTAAGGTGTCTTGTGAAGGTGTTGTGAACTATTGTAAAACATTTCTACACTTCTCTAGACTCTTTTCATTACAATAAACCTAAAAATCACCTTTTCAATTCTTATCAAGTCCTACTTTGAAGTTTTGTAAAGTCTTGTAACAAGATTTCATGCTTTTCTAGGCTTGATTTCACTATTTACACCTTTCTTATGCTTTGTTTGACCCCTTTATGCACTCATAAGGCTTAATTAAGTGTATTTTTGAATGTAAACCTGACAAACAACATTAAATGACGGCTTAATTCCTGACACCCACTTACAAGTCCAAGGTGGGACCCATTCGCCATGGGTGGCAAATGAGTCCCTCTTGGCTCCAAATTCAAAATATTTCAAATTTTCTTTCGGGTTTTTATTCAAAATTGCCTTATGTCAGCCTGTGATGTATTATTTGGTTATTAAGGCACAAGTGTGTATAAATAAGTGTTTTTCTCTCCTCATTTTACATCTCCCATAATCTCCTAATCTCATAATTCATTCAAGCATTCAATCATCCATTCAAGCACTTTTCATCATTCAATCAAGCATCAATCAAGTATCTTGGAGCAGCCATTGACATATCTTTATATTTCTTCAACAAGGTTGTGGTGATTTTAGGACATTTTCATGTTGTTTATTCATCATTCCTTGTTCATTCCATTTCATTTCTTCATTAAGGGCTTGATTACCAAAGTGGGATCTGACCAAGGCAAATCTCTATAACCTAACCCTTAACCATTTTTCCCCTTTTGCATGTGTGTTTGTAGAATTTTGTATGCAGATTTATCAATCAATTAGGTGTTGAAAGGTGGTCAAGAATTCAACAAAGTGTTTCAAGTCAACTACATCCTATTTCAAGCTTGGAGACAACCTACAGTCCGTTTTCTACAAATTTGACTTTGTCAACCCAACAAGAAGACAAGTATAGATCTAGAACTACACAATTGGTCCTTGATTTCACAAAATTTTGGAGGAGGAATGATTCACCATTAGTAGTGAATGAGTTCCACCTTAAGGCTGGAAAACTAGATTTTGTCATATTTTGGATCCCGACAATCGAAAACCAGTTTTTAGGACTTTTTGCCAGTAGTAGGACTGATTCGCCATCAGTGATGAATGAGTCCCACCAGTGATTTTCACTTATTTTTTTCAGCATTCAAGACACTCTAGAGTCATCATTCATTGCCCAGGTGCACTCTATTCAGCCTTGTTTAATTCGGTTTGCATTCGTTTACTTCTTGATTGCTTTTTTTGCATATCACATTGTGTTTTCAAACATTGCACATTTCTTAGGTTTTGCATTCATAATCAGTCAATTAGCTCATTCAGTTGCATTTAGATCATCTCATTTAGCCTTAATCACATCATACATTTCCTAATTTGACTGAACCACATTAATATTGGTGGGTCTATTTCTCTCCTTTTAGGTGAAAGACCCTAAGAGTGCAAGAGTAGCCTATAGATCCCATTCAAAATCTATGGTTCATTTTGGTGAACCTGCATATTCAGCACTTTATCTTTCTAATTTCATTTGCATCTTGCATCCTACATTTCATTTTCATCAACAATCATTTAGGTCTTGCTTTGTTTTTGCATTCTAGTGTTTCTCATCTTGCATTAGAGAAAGACTCATTTAGATTTCATTTTTGCATATCAAAACATTAAAAATTTGAAAATTTGCATTTGCGGATCCTTAATTGGCATCTAAAAAGCATTGAATTCACTTTACATTTTTTGAAAACACAAAAAAATCTCATAACTAGACTCATTTGCCACCCTGGGCGAAGCAGTCCACCTGCACATTCTAAACAACATTTTCAGGCATTTTCTGGGAATTTACTGCATTTTTGTTCTTTGTTGTTATTTCTCTATTTTAGTTTGCAGAGTTTATGTTATTTACATTTTTCACTCCTAGATTGCATTGCATTTGCATTCACCCCATCCTTTGTGGTACTTGTATGAGTTTTTGGTGCCCCATTGATAATACTTTAGTGAGACGGAGTTCTAGACTCATGACTTCCCACGATAGCACTTTCGTTGTGGACCTTGGGATCTCAAGAGCTCCTACTCCTAGTATGGACAATGGTGCATTAGGCATGGATACTACCACTACTATGCCTTCACCTTTCCATCCAATTCATGTTGACACACAAACTAATTCCATTCCGCAAGAAAAGGTCATTATTATCCATGAAGATTTTACACACTTACACAAGACTTATCCATTGAAAACATTTCAACCACTGCCATACCTACCATAGAAAAACTTCATCGTTTGATTGAAAGTGATGATGGCTTACAAGTTATGAAAATAATTGTTGAGATATGTAATAAACATGTTCCTTCTACATCGCAATTCACAAACATTGTTGTAAGCCAAGGAGGACCTCATCTTCCTCCCCTTCAACCATAACATCCATTCCAACTTATACCACTCCTCAAGTTACAACAACCATGCAACAGGTTAGTCATATGACTCTTAAGTATGTTCTTCCAACTAGCATTCCTAGTTCTTTTGTGGCATCGCATGTTCCATCTACCACCTTCACCCCTCTTACTGTCCCTTTCACTTCTCCTAACATTACATACACTCCATCACCATTCTCCCTTCCACCTCATACTAGTTACACTGATCCCATCATTACACAACTCTTTAACACTATTTCATCCATGCAACAACAAATATCCACCATTAGCCAAAGTCAAAATGCTCCACCCACATATCATGTTCATCCCTTATCTTAAGAGATCTTAAGAACCCCGATGCCACAAGGGATCTAGATGCCTAGGTGTAATATAGGGGGATTCTCTACTCATGAGTTCTCTTCACTCAGAGAGCCTCACGGGGCGAACTTCCCTATACTACCTAAATGGAACAGTACGGAAGTTTTAGAATCTGAAAGAGCAGGTCATAGAGATTCTCTAGACAAACTAATAAGCTCTCGGCCAAAGGACGACAACACAAAATATGGATGATAGCGCGGTGCGCTGGCATCCCAGAGGTGCGCTGGCGTCTCGTACGGACCAGGGAACGAGAATGTCTCAGAAAATAGAAAAATGAATGCTTCTATCTGAATTACTGAGAACTAACAGAATGTAGGGAAATGACATAAAGTGATAGAACTGAGATAAAGTAAAGAGTAAATGACAAAGATAAGGAGAAGAAAGGAAGGAAATACTCACAACCGTGTGAGTGATGAAGCTTCCAGCTCGTGAGTGTCTTCAATACTTGCACACAAGAGGGAGAGAGAAATTGTTGGGTGGTTGTATAGGGTCCTGCCTCAATCAGACCCTATTTTGGTGTTCCCACCTCCATGGACAACCAAATAGATAGAGAGAAAAGTAGAAATTAAGTAATAGTGTTATGCTACTCAACCAAGTAATAGAGGAGAGGAGTGAAAGCTTACCACCTCCACCAAGAGCGCTCAAAGCTAATGGGGGAGAAAATGAGAGGAACTCAAGCCTATGCTGCCATGGTGTTTTGTTCCACACTTGCTCTATTAAAGTGGTGGAGTGTTGATGTTGTTGCTGTGAAGTGTAAAGTGTTTGCTAGAATTCTTAGAGCTGCCAAAAGTGAGCTCAATGCTTGGGAGAAGATGTGAAGAGGATGGAAGAAGCTGGTGGATCAAGTCCAAAAGTGGTGAAGAGATCAAAATGCTTGTTGAAGGAGTGAATATGAAGAAGAGATGAAGAGAAATGGCCATATTCAGGTTGGTCGGCTGAAAGGGGCGTTATAAATTGACCCCCAATGGGAAGTGTAATGCCTT
Organism: Sequoia sempervirens; assembly: GCA_007258455.2. Taxonomy (NCBI): domain Eukaryota; kingdom Viridiplantae; phylum Streptophyta; class Pinopsida; order Cupressales; family Cupressaceae; genus Sequoia; species Sequoia sempervirens. The sequence goes on from VDFB02276873.1 coordinate 47,987, forward strand.
TGTAGGCTCGAGACATGAGAATCCATCAAGGACATAAGCATGACGCACAGACGTCTACATGCCACGTGGGCGTCCCCAAAAAATGCCTCCACCGATGCTCAAAATAGGCACCAAGTGTGATGCAAGCAATGGGCTTAGGTGGAATTAAGCCTCCAAATTTGGTTTTCTAAGGTGGATAAAGGGGAAAAGGGGATTTGCACATGGGGTGAAAATTCACTCTTATACATTTTTCCCCCACTTTAGTGAGCATGAACACTGATGAGTGCTCGGTAAAGTAAATCAAGAAAGAGTAGGGTTAGAAACATATACCTAAACCGTCAAGGAAGTAGACCGCGATCTGGCGAACCCAAGAGTGTAGGGTCAAAAGAGGACTTCATAGTTCTGTGGAACTATGAAGTTGAAGAAAGAGCATATACTTAGGATGAAGAAGATGTTGATCTTCGATCTAGTATATACAATTGAGAAAGATAGAAATGAACAAAGCGTGTGGCGAAAGAAAAGCCTGCTTTGGAGTAGAACCCACACCAAAAGATAGGAGTGATAAAAGCAAACCCTGCTCGAGGAGGAGAACCCATATCACCAAGTAAAAGTGTAAGCGCCTCACAAGCCCACAGACCTGCAAGGAGGCATCCCCCAAGATCTCTCACATGGAAGGAGCCAAGAAAGTTCCTTACAGACCCACAAATTTGCAACAAAGGTATCCTTCAAGAAATCTCACAAGAAGGAAACCCCAAGAAGTGGACTCTATAGAGTCAGGAAGCCGCAACACGTCTACCTATAGATAGAGCATGTCAAAAGCGGTGACACATCTATCCACAGATAGAGTGTTTCAAAAGCGGCAACACGTCTACCCGTAGATAGGGTGTGTCTAAAGCGGCGATATGTCTACCCATAGATAGAGTGTGTCTAAGGCGGCAACACGTGTACCCATAGGTAGAGTGTTTCTAAAGTGGTGACACGTCTACTCATAGATAGAGCCCATCCAAAGCGGTGACACGTCTACCCGCAGATAGAACATGTCTAAAGTAGTGACACGTCTACCCACAGATAGAATGTGTCTAAAGCAGTGACACATCTACCCACAGATAGAATGTGTCTAAAAGTGGCGACATGTCTACCCACAGATAGAACATGTCAAAAGTGGTCGGTCACACAGACCATAAGACTTTCAAAGGGGTCCCTCAGGAACCCTTCAAAATGAGAGGGATCCACTCAAGGGATGCGTTGTTTGAAAGGTGAGGTCTATTCAGGCTGCCCCTGAGCTAGACGTAAAGACATGAAATAGGTCTAGTCAGGCTACCCCCAAGCTAGATGCCAATGAATTCATTTGAGAGAAAAGATTTCAAAGAGCTCCCTCGGGAACCCTTCAAAAGAGAAAAGGGGTTCACTCAAGGGATGCTTTAGTTGAAAGATAGAGAAAAGAGAGGGGGTCCTTAAGAAGGACACACATCTCCAAAGTGAGTTATCACTGCCCCCAACGTATAGGGGAGGGGAACCATGCAAAATACTTAGAACAGGCAGGATAGAGGTAAACCTCGATATCACTTGTCATGCTAAGAAAAGGCAAGTGCATCAATCAAACAAAAGTTTGATGGCACTTGAATCACAAAGTTGTTGCATTTTATCCTTCAAGGCCTTACATTCACTAGTGGAATGGCCAGGCACTCGATGGTACACACAGAAAGAATGTTTATCATGTTCATGAGATTTTTTGCATGTAGGAGAAGGAAGAGTGATCAAGTGAGCTTTTAGAAGCCTCAATAAGATACGCTCTTTCTTGGATAAAGGATGAGGAGCGGGAAGCAACCCTTTCTCTTGTGGAGAAAATTTTGACTTCTCATAGGAAGAAGAAGAAGAAGGCACGAAGATGGAAGACAATGGAGGAAGAATCTTTTCAATAGAACAAGTTTGAGAAGAATTCTTGTCACTCAACCATGGATTCTATTTAGATTGTTCTTTTGAGCAACCAAGTCCCAAATTATGCTTACAGGGTCTAAATTCTATAGGGACTTGAATGCCTTGTTCATTACGCCCACAACCTTTACACTCATAGCCATATTTAGAGACAAGCTTAAAGTCAAGGCCATAACATGTTTGCAAGTCCTGAAAAGGAGGGTCCTCATAGAGAGCATTGTCCCAATGATAGGGATCACACTCCTCTATGGGATCAACATCATTCTTATTAATAGGACTACCAACATTGTCTTCTTTAGCAGAAGCGTAATCCTCTTCCTCAGAGGGAGGGTCAACACTAAGAACATTGCAACTTGCATCCACACTGCCTCACGATGCAGAAGAATGAGTATCTTCGAAAGCGGGTGTAGATGATGTTATCAGAAGGTCTAAGTGGACCGGGTCGACTTTATATTCCTAGATGATGGGATTTGTAAATTCTGGAGAACCCCAATCATCACCAAGACATGCAGTTTTTTGGGAAGAGGTGGAAGGAGCACATTTAGGGCTCCTTGCTTCAGAATAATCTTCTTCAGGGATATCTATCTTGAGAGCACCCTTTGTAGTAGGTACTACTAGAGTAAACATCGACACATTAGAAGACACTGAAGGAATAAGAGTAGGCACAACTGAAGCTTGATCGATAGCTGCCATCTCACACAAGTGCATAGCATCAAGGTTAGCTTTAACTCTGACTACTCGATTATTACAAATGAACTTAATACATTTATGCAAGGTAGACGAAACTGCACCCATAGCATGAATCCATATCTACCAAGAAGAAGGTTACACGGTAAATTTTCTGCCATAACATATACAAGGGTAGGTACAGTAACGGGTCCCAACCTCAAAGGAAAGACTACCATGACTAGGGATTATTGACCAAAATTATCGAACCCATGGAGGACAACAGAAGAAGTATTAAGAGAGGATGGGTCAATATTAATCTTAGTAAATAGATCAATTCTACACACATTGAGCGTCGAACCAACATCAATGAGAGTACGTCTAATGCCAATCTTATTAATACTAACTATAATTAATAGAGGATTCGCTTTCTTCTGTACTTCCAGAGGTGGGAGCTCTTGCAGATAGAATGTAATATTTAGTGAATCTGCATGAATATATGCCATCAATGCATCAGCATCTACCAGCCTAGTAGAAGAAGGCCAGAGGATCTTTTACAAAACTTTCTAAAGTATACCTTGATAAACCAGAGCAGGCTGAAGCAAGTCCCACAGTGAAATCTTATCCAGAGTAACCCGAGGTTGCTCGACAAGATTGTAATCACTAGGTGCTTTAGTTGCAGGCTTAGGAGCTAAAGGAAGACTTGGTTGTTTATTCCTACTATTCTCATAAGTATGGGCTACTGCTCTGTAAGAGGGAGCCTTAGAAAGATTGGGAGATCCACCATCAAATGGAACACCATTAATAGAACAAATCCTTCTAGGAGAAGGACTAGTTGGAGTCATGTAAATGATCGGTCTCTTAGGCCTTTGAGGGGTAGTAGAGACATAGACTACATTTACAAAATCATCATAGCTAGTAGAACAATTACTTGAATACATATTCTCAATATCAATCCAAACAGGATCAAATGTGGAATAATTATTTGAAGGAACATTCTCAACATCAATCTAGGGAGAATCAAATGTTGAAGGAGGTTCATCATTTTCTAATGCAACGTCCCTAGAAGAGAGTGCATTGGAAGGAGAAGGAGCTGCGTTGTTCACAATTGCATAATCTCTAGAAGAGTGTTCATCAGAATAAGGATGAGATTCATCATTCACCAATACAACATCTCTAGAAGAGAGTGGATTGGAAGGAATGGAAGGTTCATCCTCCATGAATGCATCCTCTCTAGAAGAGAGTGTATTGGAATGGAGAGTAGAAGGTAGAGTAATATTAAGAAAGGTATCATTGATTTCATCTTCTTGCAACAAGATACCCTCTGAAGTAAGAGGAATCTCATGAGAAGGATCAAAGATACTAAGTGACATCCATGGGTAAATCCAAGTCACCATCACATGCATTAAATGGAATATCATTAACATTTTGAACAAAATTAGAAACTAAACTAATAAAAGAAGATATTAAATCCATTACAATTTTTTCGGTATTTTCTATGTTCTAGTAATTCGCATTTTCGGAGGTCTCTGGAGCGGAATTTGTGGTCAGAACTTGTGTCGGTCCCTAAAATTTGATTGATAAAGAACTTGTATTTTAGGGATTGAACAAGTTATCTAGGAGACCTTTCCAACAATGCAAACGGTTCTGAATTACGAGTATCGAGTCAAAAGTTATGACCCCGCCAAGTAGGGGTAAATAAAATTCTAGTTTTTCAAAGAACACTATTCTTTGAACGTCATGTTCACCAAAATGTAATATAGGGGGATTCGCTACTCACGAGTTCTCTTCACTCAAAGAGCCTCACGGGGTGAACTGCCCTATACTACCTCAATGGAACAATGCGGAAGTTTCAGAATCTGAAAGAGCAGGTCACAGAGATTCTCTGGACAAACTAACAAGCTCTCGGCCAAAGGATGACAGTGCAGAATACGGACAATAGCGTGATGCGCTGGCATCCCAGAGGTGCGCTGGCATCTCGTATGGACCAAGGAACGAGAATGTCTAAAAAAATAGAAAAATGAATGCTTCTATCCAAATTATTGAGAATTAACAGAATGTAGGGAAATGACATAAAGTGATAGAACTGAGATAAAGTAAAGAGTAAATGACAAAGATAAGGAGAAGAAAGGAAGGAAATACTCACAACCGTGCGAGTGATGAAGCTTCTAGCTCATGAGTTTCTTCAATACCTGCATGCAAGAGGGAGAGAAATTTTTGGGTGGTTGTATAGGTGCCTGCCTCAGTCAGACCCCGTTTTAGTGTTCCCACCTCCACGGATAGCCAAATAGATAGAGAGAAAAGTAGAAATGAAGTAAAGAGCACTAAAGCACTATGAAACAGTGTTACGCTACTCAACCAAGTAATAGAGGAGAGGAGTGAAATCTTACCACCTTCACCAAGAGCACTCAAGGATAATGGGGGAGAAAATGAGAGGAACTCAAGCCTCTGTTTCCATGGTGTTTTGTTCCACACTTGCTCTACTGAAGTGTAAAGTGTTTTCTAGAATGCTTAGAGCTGCCAGAAGTGAGCTCAATGCTTGGGAGAAGATGTGAAGAGGATGGAAGAAGCTAGTGGATCAAGTCCAAAAGTGGTGAAGATATCAAAATGCTTGTTGAAGGAATGAATATGAAGAAGAGATGAAGAGAAACAGCCATATTCGGGTTGGTCAGCCAAAAGGAGTGTTACAAATTGACCCCCAATGGGAAGTGTAATGCCTCTGTAGGCTCAAGACGCAAGAATCTATCAGGGATGTAAGCACATCACGCGGACATCCATGGGTCGTGTGGGTGTCCCTGAAAGAAACACCTCCACTGATGCTCAAAATAGGTGCCAAATGTGATGCAAGCAGCGGGCTTAGGTGGAATTAAGCCTCGACATTTGGTTTTCTAAGGTAGATAAAGGGAAAAAAGGGATTTGTACATGGGGTGAAAATTCGCTCTTATACACTAGGTTTGAGAAGTATGGAGGTAAAGGAGATCCTACTAATCATGTCAATGCTTATACAACTTTGTGCAGTGATTTTGTCCTTGACGATAAGTTGTTAGCCAAACGTTTTCCTAGAACCTTAAAAGACATTGCATTGGAGTGGTTTTCAAATCTACCCAATCATTTAATGAACTGGTGGATGCCTTGATAAGTTACTTCCAAGTTCATATGACTCCTAAAAAGACTATGGCTAATCTAATGCGATGTAAACAAAACGTAGATGAAAAAGTCACTGATTTCATTTCACGATATCAGTCATTGTATGCTCAAATTGATGTCAAAATTCTTGATTCACATCTATAGAAGATGTTTATCAAAAATTTGCACACAAACCTTCAGGATAAATTGAATATGATGAAATTTCCTTCATTCATGCATTTATGCATGACCCTTTGCGACTACCACAACTTGGTTTCTATTCGTGATTCCAAGTCCACTTCCAACCGAGCTGAGAAGTCTAAAGAAAATAACCAAAACAACACGAAAAAGTTTCAAAACCAAATAGAGATTTTTTACAATTCAATCTACCTTCTCAACAACAAAACCAACCCGTACCTAATCAAGTAGAAATTGCTAAAGCAGCGGTGCCCTATACCTATGGGGACCTGAAGAGAAATTTTACCCCTTTACCCGATACTCTCCATAACACAATGAATCAATTGATCCAACAACAAATGATCAATTTTCCTACTGTTAAACCCCTTGACACCACCAAACCTTTACCACCCACCTTTAAACCAAATGCTTATTATCATTTTCATCTCCAAAATGGACATTACACTAAACAATGTAAGCATCTCAAACACTTAGTTCAAGACCTTATTGATTCGGGTCATTTTTCCATTGTGGGTGTCAATGATCAAGGTAATAAATTTGTTGCACCCCCTAATCAGAATTTACAAATCTTTACCAACCCTATGCCTAAGCATAATATTTCATTTGTCAAGGCTAGTGAACCTTTAAACACTCATGTGATGAACATTAATACAACTACTAAACAACATGATATTACTCCAATTGTTACCCAAGTTAATCCTATGGATGAACTTGTGGGTATGATAGACATTGTCCCTCGTTAGGGCCTAACCAGAAAATATCTTGATATTACCTTTTCTTCTCATGATATACTCAAAAAGCCTCCTAATGGTCCTCTTTACATAGCCGGCAGAATCTATGATAAGCCCACCAATGGGATATTAATAGATCATGCTTGTGGCGAGAATGTGATAATGGAAGAATTTTTAGTACTACATGAGCTTTATCAAGAAGAATATGATAAAACAACCGTATGGATTAAAAAACATATTGGTTTTGTGTGCCCTACGATCGGATCGATCGTACTCCCATTACAAATAGGACCCAAAACTTTGGATGTAACATTTTCTATTATTCCACAATCGGATCAATTTCGCTTGTGGCTAGGCCACCCTTTCCTTCACTCGATGAAAGCGGTCCCCTTGGTTGTTCACAAATGTTTGAAGTTTCCACAAATGTTTGAAGTTTCCACATGGCAATGAAATATTTACCATACACCATAGTGGTTTTCATCCATTGTCTTCTAAAGTTAATTTCTCCTTAGAAGACTTTTGGTCTGAACCTATGGAGCCTATCACCCCTCGTAAATATTTCTTTTTCATAGCCTATTAAAAGTTTAAAGACAAATGAATAGCCAACTTGTCTCTTTGCTCGATGTCCCCATCCACTTCTGCTTCTCCTATCCTAGATGAGATGATGCTTCAACCTAAGTCCGAATAGGAACAAGCAAAGCAACCTCCCAAGCAACCAACAACACACACTTCACCTTCATCATTTAAACGACCAAGAGATACTATAACAATTCTCATTATGCCACCTCACATTAAACAAGTGTATAAAGCTAAAGAGAAAGTGATTGACCCATCTTCTTTGGTTTCTTCCATTCTTCCCACTTTAGAAGAAAAGGAACCTATGGTGGATCAACCCGCTCTTACACCTCAACAACTTCAAAATAGAATTAAATGAAATTGCGGTGCTAGGGAACGTAGGCGTCATTGTCATCTCCTTGCTCATCAGTCACGAATGGAAGAAAACAATGAAAATCAACCTTCACCTTTGATAGAAGCAATAGATACTCACCCTTCTCCTCCTGACCCACCACAAGATAATGCAGTCCATTCCTCACAACAAAATGATCCAATCCAATAGCCACATCTTTTGATACATCCTTCCTTGGAAATTACCATCTGTCCTCCCATCGTCATTAATCTTGATGATGATGATGATGAAGAAATCACAAAAATAGATGAAGAAGTATATAACGATCTAAACTCTTTATTTTCATCTACCATGAGCTTAAATGATAATCTTCTCAACCAAGTGAAGAACTTGGTACATCTCCTAGTTCGACACTTGCAATTCTTCCTTTGGACAATCAACCACCCTCACAATACACTAAACATGATTGGGAGGTAGATGACTTGTTAGATGGTTGCCTTTCATTCCCCTTGCTAGCCTTTTGCATTTCTTTTACTCTTTCTTTTGCAATTGTATGTGTGTATCATGTTCCCCCATAATGTGTGTTTGATGTTCTCTCTCTCTTTGTGCACTTCCTCTATATGTCATACTTTGAATTTTTCCCTTGTTGTTTTGTGTTTTCCTTTTGGGGATGACAAAAAGCATAGAGACACCGTATGCCTCTTCCATGTTGACCCAAAAGGTCCTTTTTATTTTTTACTTTTTGTTTTGTGTTTCCTTTTGGGGATGACACAAATAATTGAGACGCTCTATGTCTCTTCCATGTTGACCTAATCAATCCCCTTTTCTTTTTACTTTTTGAATTTTTGTTTTGTGCTTTCCTTTTGGGGACGATGCAAAGCATTGAGACCGCAATGCCTCTTCCATTTTGACCCAAAACAAACTTTATTTTTCTTTTGTTTTCACTCTCTTTGTGTCATTCTTCTAGTTCTATATGTATTTGGGAAATGATGACAGTTTAGAGCTCTTTCATAAAAACATTGCAGCAATAAACATATTGACCCCAAATCCATAGATCTCTTATGTGTTTGGTGTATTCCTTCTGGGGGAAACTCCCTCTTTCTTTTTTTTTCTTTTTCGTTTACATGAAGAAGCCTTACTAGGAAACATATGACTTGGAATAGAGCTTTCCAAGTTGGCTCTCATTTCTTTCTTTTCCTTTTTGCATTTTCCCTTTGTTACTTTAAAGTAATTTCTCACAAAATAGTGTGTAGCAATTCCTTTAAAGTGGGGGATATACATTGGCATTATTCATTTGCATTCTTGGTTCTTAGTGTATCCTTGTTACTTCATACGATGAGTTTATCACTTTGTGGACAACATTGGGTGTGATGTCGTTCATAAGCGTGATCTATCTTAGCATATTACATTCCTCTTGGTGGTTTGATGCGACACACTGCATCCCCTAAGTTGTGAATATTTTATTCTTTGATTGGTCCTCTCTTGGAGACATTAGGCACAACGTTCCCTAAGTAACTGACCTTACATGAACTTAACAAGACTCCTTTGAACATCTTTTACATTTTACATCCTTGCCACCTTGCATAATGCAACTTGCATGCCTGTGGTACTATCCTCTTTGTTCATGAGCTCTAAGCATACGAAGCTTTGCTTGTCTCATGAAGCATGAACTGAAATTTTTCCCTTGTGGCACCTTATTAAAGTTATAAGGAGGTATAACTTTAATATGGTTGAGTGGGAATCCCATTCAATGGCATGACTTTCCCCATAGCCACCTATGTGTTTGTGAGTGTGTACCAACCAGTGTATGTTTCTCACCTTTTGGGCCTTCTCACCCGATAGACTACCATGAGTTTCATCGCCCTAGAGTAAGTATGGATTCTCTTTTTCTCACAAACAAGCTAGATCTAATCCACAACTAGTTGGATAGATGATCGAAGCTTAATCCAATTATCCCTTTTCTTCACATGTGTGTTCCTTTGTTCTTATGTTTAGTTTTCCATGGGATCTTCATCTTAGGGGATTGATCATCCCTCTTGATCCTTGTTATTCCATCTTACTAGCATAAGTGAATTTGGACCTCTCTCTCGATGTGCATGGCTACTTTAGTGTGATTTTGAAGCAAATTCATCCTCTCACTAAAGTGGGGCATAAATGTACCATAGAAAAATGGTTCTTGGACATTTTCATGGTCTTTTAGGTCTTTCTCTCATGATGCTTGATCTATTTTCCTTTCATTTAATGTTGCAATGTGACTTATGAATTCACATTAGGTCTTGAAAATTCAAATTAAGGTGTCTTGTGAACGTGTTGTGAAGTGTTGTAAAACATTTCTACACTTTTCTAGACTCTTTTCATTACAGTTCACCTAAAAATAACCTTTTCAATTCTTAGCAAGTCCTATTTTGAAGTTTTGTAAAGTCTTGTAACAAGATTTCACGCTTTTCTCGACTTGATTTCACTATTTACACCTTTCTTATGCTTTGTTTGACCCCTTTATGCACTCATAAGGCTTAATTAAGTGCATTTTTTAATGTAAGCCCAACAAACAACATTAAATGTGATTTAATTCCCAACACCCACTTACAAGTCCAAGGTGGGACCCATTCTCTATGGGTGGTGAATGAATCCCTCTTGGCTCCAAATTCAAAATATTTCAAATTTTCTTTCAATTTTTTATTCAAAATTTCCTTATGTCGGCCTGTGATGTATTATTTGGTTACTAAGGCACAAGTGTGTATAAATAAGTTCTTTTTCTCCCCATTTTGCATCTCCCATAATCTCCTAATCTCATAATTCATTCAAGCATTCAATCATCCATTCAAGCACTTTGCATCATTCAATCAAGCATCAATCAAGTATCTTGGAGCAGCCATTGACATATCTTCAGATTTCTTCAACAAGGTTGTGGTAAGTTTAGGAAATTTGCATGTTTCTTATTCATCATTCCTTTTTCATTTCATTTCATTTCTTCATTAAGGGTTTGATTACCAAAGTGGGACTTGACCAAGGAAAATCCCTATAACCTAACCCTTATCCATTTTTCCCCTTTTGCATGTGTGTTTGCAGACTTGTGTATGCAGATTTATCAAGTAATTAGGTGTTGAAAGGTGGTCAAAAATTCAACAAAGTGTTTCAAGTCAACTACATCCTATTTGAGGCTTGGAGACAACCTATGGTCTAGTTTTTGCAAATTTGACTTTGTCAACCTGACAAGAAGATAAGTGTAGATATGGAACTACACAATTGGTCCTTGATTTCACAAAATTTTGGGAGAGGACCGATTTTCCATCAGTGGAAAATGAGTCCCACCTTAAGGTTAGAAAACTAGATTTTGTCAGATTCTGAATCCTGACAATCAAAAACCAGTTTTTAGGACTTTTTTCCAGTAGCAAGACTAATTTTCCATCAGTGGCGAATGAGTCCCACTGGTGATTTTCACTAATTTCTTTCAGCATTCAGGACACTCTAGATTCATCATTCATTGCCCAGGTGCACTATGTTCATCCTTGTTTAATTTTGTTTGCATATGTTTACTTCTTCATTGTATTTTTTGCATATCACATTGTGTTTTAAAATATTGCACATTTCTGAGGTTTTGCATTCATAATCAGTCAATTAGTTCATTTAGTTGCACTTAGGTCATCTCATTTAGGCTTAATCACATCATGCATTTCCTAATTTGAGTGAACCACATTGATTTTGGTGGATCTATCTCTCTCCTTTTAGGTGAAAGATCCTAATAGTGAAAGAGTAGCCTACAGATCCCATTCAAAATCTATGGTTCAATGAACGAACTTGTTTTTGTAGAAAGGGGGTTATTTTGTTGTTATGATGGTTAAGCCCCACTATGAGAATTTTATGTATAAAAGGGGGGTATGGGATTTTGAACTTTCAATCCAAGTGATTGAATTGAGATCAATCCATTTAGGATCCAATTCAGAGTATGCAAGGCATCCAAGTGACAAGGATTTTGGAGGACGAACTGAGGGAAGAATTGTGAATTCAAGACTTTGTGTAGATACATCGAAAGACTATGGAATTTTCACTTGAAGGAGTATTGTTCAAAATTCAAATGGGATACTTCTCTCTTTCAAGGTTGAAGATCGAACATCAGGTATAACCAAAGAGTTTTTGATATTTGACTTTATTCTAGAATGATGTATTTAGTATTGTATGAATCATGCTTAGTATGGATTTTGTAAATGAGGCAAGATACCTCTATAACTATTTCGCATTCAGTTAATGCTTTAAGAACTAGGATTGCATTTTTTGTTATTGTTGGAAGCACTTGTTCAATGTGGATTTAGGAAGTGCTTGTAGGGATTGAAACTTCCTTTGTAGTGATAAATTTGTATATGTTGTCAGAAGACCAGATGTTGTAAGCAATTTGCAAGTGACAACATTAATGGAAATTTATCATGCTTATTGAGTGGATCCAAAGACGTAGCCCTAAGAGGTGAACTTCATAATCAAATGTGTCTCTTATCTCTGGTTTTTTTCTTGATGATCACTTATGTTTAATTCCGCAAATAGATTAATCAATGAGATCAGTAAATTGATGGATTGAGTTTGCATATTGGATTCAAACCATTAATTAAAGATCTTGGCATAGATATGGAATTGAGTAAGTTAAGCAACTGATTTCAAATCTGATAAATGAAGAACTTATTTGAGTAAGCACACTCTAGAGTTTCTCAGATCAAGTGGTATTAGAGCAATTTCTAAGCTCAAGTTCGGTTAAGTGACCAGTTTGACAAGTTTGTTAGTTAGCTCAATTTTCTTAGTTTGCTTGGTTAAATAGATTACCCATTTGTGCAAATTTGTCATTTTGATTATTTTTTGAGAGTTTGCAAGTTTAATAGGTGTACATCCAAGAGAAAGATGGAATTTGAACTAGGGGAGGCTTCTAAGGTGACAATTTTTGCATCCATGATGGATGACTTCTTTTCCATGAAAAGGATGATTGAAGAACTCCACCAAGATAAGTTCGAGAGGCTTCAAGAACTTGAGGAAGCCAACCAGCATCTCTAGTTGGAAAATGTTGAGTTGAGAAGTTGCCTTGAAGACTTGGAAGAAGAGAAGAGGAAACTACACCTGATGTTGCAGAGTGTTGTGGAGGAGCAGATGGGAGAAAGTTTTGTTGTAAAGAGTCTTTCCAAGATTGAAAATCCTGACATTTGAACTTTTTGTCCAAATTCAGAGGATTCCTTGTATGTCCCCCTCACACAACCTAATAGTTTTGAAGCTTCATATGCAACAGATCAGAAGGATCCATTGGCAAACAATCACAAATTTGATCGAGTGACAGAGAAGGTAATAAATTAAGTAAGTTCAATTCCTTCCTTTAATCATGATCATACTTTTGTAGAATTTGAAAAACATACCAAGGGTATCTGTATGAAGTTTTTGACAAAGATGGGCTACAATGGGAAAGGCCTTGGAATTCATGGACAAGGGATGGCTAATCCCAGAGAAGTGGTAGAAAGACCTTGTTATACAAGATTGGGTTACGATAAAGAATAAATTGGAGAATGTTCCAAAACCACGTTTGTGAGAAGTTCTTCAAGTGATGATTCAATGTAGAAAGAACTGCCACAAGCTGAAGGTGGAATACACTATGATAATAACACCAACTACAAATCATCTCCTAAAAAAGATGAACATGATGGAGGAAAGCCTAAGGCAGATTACCTTCAACATTTGGGCACAGAACCTGACAAAAGAAAAGTAGGTTCTCCCAAGTAGTTCAGTGCTCAAACAGGTCAAGGGAAATCCAAAGGTGATGAATACTTTAAATCTATTGTTGATTTTGAAAGTAGTACTTATTTTGTGTAAGCCTTATGGAATATGCAACCATGCACATTTTGTCATTCACCTAACCACTGTGTAGCAAGGTGTAGCAAGAAGAAGAGGCTTTGTAGAAATTTAGTCATGCAAGCTAAGGGGACAACGAGGCATGCAACACACTTCAATGTTCCACTCCAAAGAATGGAACTACAATGCAGGACAAAGCCCGAAATTATTGTACTCAGTACAAAATTAGTGGGCATTGGGTTGAGAAATGTTGGAAGTTGCACCCAGAGCTTCGAAACTCACCAAGGTCTACAAAAGAACCCAGTCAACAGGTGGTTACAGAGGTAAAGGAAGAACTTGTGGTTACCATCCTTGAGGGAGTCCGTGAAGAACCTTAGTAGAAATAGGAGAAGTTGGAAGAGGAAAGTTCCTTTTTTCAGCTCCATGAGAGATGGGAAAACATGTTGATTAAATAGTTGTGTCAACTTTGTTTTATCTTACCTTTTAGATTGTGGTAATATGTTAGTTGATGTAAAACCAGTATGGTTTTCGAGTGAAAGACTCTAAATGAAATTGTTTTGTAATTATTTGTATGAATTTGTATTCTTGTAAGGTTGAGATTTTGAAAGGATTTTGAAGCCATATCTCTTATAATCTGAAGGAGAATACTTGAAGACTTCTTTATGCAAGTTAAAGACTTGTTGTGTATAGATTTCTTGAGCACTCGAGGATTTAAGAGGACTCAAGTGGTTGACACAATTCTCAAGGTGAGAATATGTTACTAAGCTTCTATTGAAGAAGAAGAGTAGGGATAGGCTATCTACACATCAAGATTCAAAGTTGCAAAGAATGGTCAAGAGTGACCTATATGTTCCAACTTCAAGATGCAGGAAAACGATGATTGAAAGGGCCTACAAGGGGCAGTGTTTTTTTCCAATAGCCTTATTGCTATAGCTTGGATAGAGTTGAATGGTGGAAGCCTTGAATCAGCCATTCTGAAGAACAAAGGTGAAGGAATGTATCAAGTTGAGGCACAATTTCCATTACTCGAGGAGTTTTGAGAAAGGAGGAGCATCAATACTATGCCAAAATATTCCTTGGTATTCTAGAGGCCCTGTTGGTTTGCATAATGCAGAAAGAGGGATGTGTGTCCAACAAACAATACACTTTTGGAGACCAAAAGTTCTTTAGTGGTGAGGCTTGATCCAGTTGGATCTCAAGACCCTAAAAATTCAACTATTCTGAATTCCCTTAGAATCAGCACCATGTCAAAGTGCTTGAGAAACTAGACTCAATGCAACTTGAACAGGCAAAAAAGGAGCTCATACGCCAAAGTTATGGCTAGTGAAAGTTTGGTCAAACTGGTACTGAGGCCAATCAAAAAGGAAAAAATTTGATTGATTTAGAATTGATTGAAATTAGCCTCAAAATGAAGAGCTCATTGCCATGATCTAGACGTCGCTTGTTTCATCAAAAATGGAGCATGTACGCGAAAGATATGGTCAATAAGAGTTTGTAGTTGACTAAGTTGACTAGGGTACCATTGATGTTGTCAGCATGATGTCAGTGTGCTAACATGGCAGAACTAGCATGTGACATGTGGCAAGGTGATGTTAGCAAGGTTAGATGACGTGGACCAATTAGGGCTTGACACTGGCAGTCCGTACGATGACATGGCAACGACGTAGCAGGTACAATTAGCAAATCTTTGATAGCATGGCGATGATGTGGTAGTGACTATGTTTGATTAGCGAATTGCATTGTGCCATGTGGCACCTTCTCAATTCACCATGTGGCACCTCCTTTGTCTGTGGGTTCAACCGTTTACAAAAAATATGGTTGGGGGATTCAACCCCCCAACCTCTGCCAACTCACTAACCACATTCATTGTTACGCCACACAAACTACCTTTGCTCTATAAATCCCACATAGGTTTGTTTTAGCATTTAACAGTTTGGAATTTTTTAAAAGACATGGTTAGCAGGGGTCAAACTATCGACCCACTGCTAACTAAAATAATTAGCTACCATTGCACCACGTAAGTGTTTGGATATATATATGGGTCGTGTTATGTTGTTTTAAACACTATTCAAGCCCGAATTGTTAACAATAACCTTATATGGTAAAACCATTAACCCCCAAATGCATAAGCCAACAAAAAGGGGTTATGAACGAACTTATTTTTTTTAGAAATGGGGTTTTTTTTTGTTATGATGGTAAAGCCCCATTATGAAAAAATTATGTATAAAAGGTGGGTATTGGCTTTTGAACTTTCAAGAATAGTGATCAAATTGAGATCAATGCATTCAAGATCCAATTCAGAGTATGCAAGGCATCCAAGGATCTAGATGGAGGCATCCAAGTGACAAGGATTTTGCAGGATGATCTGAGGGAAGAATTGTGAATTCAAAACTCTATGCAGATACGTTGGAAGACTGTGGAATTTGCACTTGAAGGAGTATTGTTCAGAATTTAGATGGGAGACTTCTCTCTTGCAAGGTTGAAAATCCATCATCAGGTATAACCATCTCGTGTTTTTGATACTTGAATTTATTCTAGAATGATGTATTCAGTATTATCTGAATCATGCTCAGTATGGATTTTGTAAATGAGGCAAGATACCTTTGTAACTAGTTCACATTCAATTAATGCTTTAAGAACTAGGACTGCATTTGTTCTTATTGTTGAAAGCACTTGTTTAGTGTGGATTTAGGAAGTTCTTTTAGGGCTTGAAACTTCCTTTGCAGTGACAACTTTGTACATACATTGTCAAAAGACCAGATGTTGTAAGCAATTTGCAGGTGACAACATTAATGGCAATTGATAACACTTATTGAGCGGATCCAAAGATGTAGCCTTGACGGGTGAACTCTATAATCAAATGTGTATCTTATATTTGGGTTTTTTCTTGATGATGGATTATGTTTAATTCCACAAATAGATTAATCAATGAGCTCAGTCAATTAATTAATTAATTGATGGATTGAGTTTGCTTATTGGATTCGAACCATTAATTAAAGATCTTGGCATAGATTTGGAATTGAGTAAGCTAAGCAACTGATTTCAAATCTGATAAATAAAGAACTTAGTTGAGTAAGAACACTCTAGAGTTTTCCATATCAAGCAATTTAACTGTTAACTAAAAAATCTAGTTAACCTACCAAACAGCTAACCTTCCTGATGCCACTATTCATTGACAATGTAATATAGGCAATTATGCTAGTAGTTTTTGCTTTATTTTCTAGTTGATCCATAAATCCTTGTATCTCCCTTGCTATTTTAGCCATCTTTTAGCTTGGAAAAAATCCTTCTGGTGGATTTGGCTCATTAGAAGACCCTTTATACATTCCTTATATTGTGTTTATCCTAGGGATCCATTTATTTAATACTGCTCTAGCCTTGTCCTTGTCCTTAGTTATCCTTTTGAATGTTGTTCCAAGTTGGGAGTAGTCTCTGTTGACATTTTTTGTCACCATTTTTTATATCTTTTTCCTCAAAAGACCTTATTAAGCGAAATAGGGAAAATCTTCATAGTTTTTAAAGAAAAAATGAATGCCAAGGGTGGAAAAATTAGTATTAGGTGTCAAAAGTTTAGGAAGGTAAAAGGTTAAGAAAAAGAAAAGAAATAAGTAAAGTATTTTGTCTTTTGTAGTTCATACATTGCTTGATTTTAGGGTTTCTATTGATTACATTGAAGAGATTGAGACATCTTGATGTGACACAAAACTAGTATTTTTTTAATGTAATTTCTCCATATTTCATGAGGTTTGTTGCAGATTTTTTCAACAAGATATGGCACGATGTAGATTTCCAAGGTTGTTATGACACGTTGTAAATGGAATATGGAGACTTTCTAGGTTTTTTACCAACATTATACCCATGTATTAGGTCATGTATCATTATTTTCATACTATGTAGGTATGCCCTTATTACCAAAGTCTAACCTTTGTCGAGAAACATAAAAATATCTTTGAAAAGGAGTTCAAAACCACTAGCAAGGTGTAGTTTTCTCAACAAGAACATTCTTTAACACAAAAAATCTTTCCTTTTAACCATTGATGATAATGAAAAGATTTTGAGTTAATATGATATTATTATTAAGAAAATATTTTGTGATGATTCTTTAAGGCTCGTACCATCTTAGTGATTGGAATTTTCATTCTACTCCCATTACCTATATTTTTTCACCCCTCCTGTAATCATTTTTTTCTACACCTTCAATATCTTTTTGGATTCTTAATGTTTCCAATAGTAATGGAAATTTCAGTTTGGCAAAAAAGTGGAACTCACTATCGAGTTTTCTTACATGTGATAGAAAGAAGAATGTATTTGTAGAACTATGATAGTTCACCATTAAGAAAAACTATATGTAAGATGTAACCTCAACTGGAGTGAGTGAGACAAGAAATTAAAACATAGAGACCTTTGATGAGTCAACGATCTATCCAACCTAAAAGGGAGCTTTTCTCTTCTTCTTAGGTTCTTATTAGTCTTGATTATGAAAGATGGAATCCCTGAGTCAAGCTAGGTGACAAAGAATAATACATATAGTTGCAAGAGAAAGTAGTGTTAAGAGATAGTGTTTGTCTCTTTAAAGCCTTGGTGACAATGAAAAGGAAAGCATTAGGTTCCCAATGGAAGAACCATGGTGATAAGGTGCAGTAAAAACTAAGGGTAAGAAGTTTGTAAAGGAAGTGTATGAAACACTCAATATAGTAATCCTTGAGCCAAATGAGCCTATTTTTTATTCACATTATGAGTTTTCATCTGTGATTGTACCAATCAGGAATCTTTTTTAACCTTAAGTTATATTTCTTAGCAAAACAATAATAGAGAATCATGTAGGGAAGCCTTTAATTTATTAGAGGACACTATCATTATAAAGTGACAATCAACAATTTTGAAGTGACTCTTATGATTGTAAAGGATCCATATCCATATGAAATGAAATAAGGCCAACAAGGATAGTCATTGAAATCCACAACCATTCAATTCATGGCATTGCTTTGTCAAGTAGTATATCTTCAAAGAGAGAAGTCATATATTAGGATAGAGATTTCTATAGTGGTAGTCCCTATGTCTTAAGGAAATTGAGTTGTAGCATAGATGAATGAATCCAAATAAGTTTCTATAAAAATGAGATACTACCACTTTTCATGAGTTAAAACAAAAGACAGTGATATAGAAAATGGGAAAAACAAACTTCTTGTTGAAAGGGCATAATAACCACGTTACTATCATTCAAAGGATAGTGAACCTACAAGCCTAAAGGAATTTGGCACATGAAAAATTTGCAAAGGGTGGTAGTGGACATGTTTACAAATGAGATAAAAGAATAGTCCACATTTCAAAGTCTTCATCTTCAAGTAGAAATAATTATGCCATAGTAGTTCTTAATAAAATATGACAAAGGTTAATTTGAAGGCTCATTACAAATAGTACTAGGGGTGTCAAAGGTTGTCAGTTTACAATCATCTAATGATAGTTTGATGTTTCATGGATAGTTCACAAACTAGAAGACTCGTAGGAATATTTAAGTTTGACAAAGGATAATCCTTAAATGTTAAGTCCTACACACCTAAATGTGTCATAGATTGGTGAGATGCATGCAAAAATACAATGATAGTTTCAAATTAAGATGTCAGTTTCATTACAAACTTCATGGGGTAGAGGATGCTCTATTACTGCTATTAGAAGTGAGATCCAAAGCTACTTCTTAGTAATATTGCTCTTTTATCTATATGTGATTATGCACTTGAGTTTAATATTTGTAGGCTTTGTAGAGTGAAAGGTGAGAATTAAAAAGTGACAAAGAAATCAAAAAGAGAAATAGTCATCACAATGTGGATAGCCAATCAAGGGGTTCATATGCATTTGGTAAGGTGTAGATTGTTGTCATGGCAACATACAAGGGAGGCTACAGGTTGTCATCATAGTTTGGGAAGACTTTTCCTAAAAATGCTATAGGATTCTAATAGAGGATTAAGTTCAACTTAGAATATAGTGTTAAAAAGTAGGGGACTTATATGTGTGTAGAAACAAGAACAATTAAGATATGATGAAAAAGATCATTCTACACCATGATAGAAAAGTGTCAAGATGTCATATGTGAAATGAAAATGAGAAAATATTGTGTAATGATAGGCTTGTAATGGCTCAACAAAAGGATAGTGAACTTTGAGATGCCCAAAAGTGGTGAGAAGATAGTGAAATAAAGGGAGGTCTAGTCATCTAGAAAATGACATCCCTTTGCATAGAGAATTGTAGATAACTGTAGATGACAATTATTTTGAAAGTGATAAAAGGTGCCTTCAAAATTCCTAAAATAAATGGGATAGATTGATAAAAAAAAGGATAGTATTAACTAATGGTTGCCAATGACCATGATGAGAAGACTGTGTTGATAAGCCTAAAGGATATGGTTGTTACATAAGGTTGTAGATAGAAGATTTCATATCAAGGTATATAGTCACCATATCTTTAAGGGACCACAACATGAAAGGTACAATCACCTCAGTGTAAGCAAGGACACATGGCTATAAACCATAGGTTTATAGTGAGGAAAATTTGTGCAAAGGATAGTTTGATATGATGCTAGAAAGTCTTGATGAAAATATATGGGAAGGATATCTACTCTAAGTAAATTTGATAGAGACCAACCAAAAGGATGTGATGATAGATCAATGGACAACAACCTAGAAAGCCTATATTAAGGTTGAAAAGGGGGAACTATGTCATTTTAACATTTGGGAATTGTAGATCTTTCCAATCTTCACTAGACTAAGGTTTAGAGAGATTTGAGAGGAAACTTTATCTCATCTCATGCTAAAGGACCAATCATAGTGATAGGCGGACCATACAATAAGGATAATAGTCAAGGTTTCTTTTAAAATATGTTTCACTTGAAGAAGCATTAAAATTTGATGAGACTACATTAACTTGTCCTTATTTGCATAATGCATTTTACGTTTGGATGATTGTTATGTAATCATAAATGAAACAAATCCATAAAATTACATGATGCTCTTGAAAATGGAAAATAGGGTATGTGCAGGATCATGATGGGCCAAAAAGTGGCGATATGATATGTATGTGTAGGTTTTTTGGCTGACGACTTTTTTTACCCAAAATTGATGAAATGAAAAGGGTTTTTAAAGGAGATTCTCAGCTTTCCACCAATATAAATTATGCTTTACTTTGAATTTAATAAATAATTATTATTAATTTTCTATTTGAATCACGACTAAAGTCCTGATTGATAGGTTGATTGAAAAACATCTATAGCTTTCAAATGATATCACATTTCTTGAATCAAACATGTTCCACATTCTATGCTTCGCATAATATAGGATTAAAAAATGAATTTCATGAAGTTTTGACCAAGTTAAAGTGGTCAGACGAGTTTTATACTTTTTAAAATTTGTAATAAAAATTCATAATTAATTATTTACTTGGAAAAAAATTACAAAAAATATGCATCACATCGGGACATGAGTCCTCTACTTATATCTAAAATCTTATAAAAAAATATTATCATTTTATTGTCGTTAGGGTGGTCAGACAGACCCCTACTTATTTTATCCCTAAAATTTAAGTACTACTGCATTGAAATTTCAAATTTTCACCAAATAGATTTTTTTTAAAATAAACCTAACTTAGTTTAGAAACTACAATCAATTTGCTACAGATTCTATTCTTACATATTTTTGAAATAATATAGATAACTTATTCAAATTTTTATGTCAAGTTGCCTAACTCTAATTTTTCTAAATTTTTCCCCACTTAAGGGCTTGTTTTTTCCATGATGATCCTGCACATACCCAACACAATGAGTTGCAAAGTAGTGGTTGTCATAGTGAATGGGGCAGAGTTACAAGAGGATGATCAAATTTTTGGTGATAGTGCAAGGTTATTAGCAATGGTTCATATTTGGATAGTATTTTTGAAAGGAGTTGATGATTGTATAGTGACCTTGATCACAATGGAATAATGACAGTATCTCTAGAAGGTTTCAATGATAATGATAAATTCATCTCATCATGGCCTTAGGGTGAAGACCATATTTATAAGGATTAGTGAATGATCAACTTGGATAAGCTCGTTGTAGTAGTAGGTGCAAGATGAAATAAAGGTTCACTATTTTCTAGATTCATTAATAAGTTGGCCCCATCTTAATGTTCCAAAACAAAATCATGTTAGACTTATGAGCATTCCTTATTCATGCTTATATACCTCATTGTTTTTATTCCTGACAATATAACAACAATAGACAACAAGCCTCACCTTGTAGTACTTGTTTGTATAAGTAGAGGAATTATTTTGAATTTGAAAGAGGTGATGTTTTGGGCTGAAGTAGTACATATTCAAGAGTTGAGAGAATGTTACAGGTCTATTATGTAAGCATGTATCACAATAAGTATTCCAACTAAAGATGATAGTTCTATAAAAAGGAGCATATCCATGAAGGGTCATGATAGGTCACCATGAAAGAGTAGATATGTTGAGAAGACAACACACAGTTCCATGGTGTTAAAATAGAGAATTTTGGTATGAAGGAACCAAGGAGAACATAAGTATTCAAAAGAATAGTTTTACAAGTTGGAATGGAAATATATATTGCAAAATGATGAGATTTGAATAAATAATTGGGTATGGGATGAAAATATAAAGGAATAGGGAGCCTTGTGAGGTTGTTAAGTGGTTTAAAACTACCCTTGAAGGATTTTCATGAGTTGGGGGAGTTTTTTACTTTTCTAAGACCTTCCCACATGTCCTATGTTTATGTAAAAGGAAGTTTTGGCATTCATGAAGGTGGTTGGATAGTTTGCACTCTTTTATGAGCAGTTAAGGGACAACATACAAGCATTAGGGGAAATTTTTCAATAGTAAATAAAATATGATGACAAGGAAAAAATTTTGAGCTTCTTGGGGACTGTTTGAAGGTATCTATAAGCAGTTCAAACTTCTTCCCAAATATTTAGGAGCCTCATCATCAACTGGAACAATTTTCAAGGAGCTAAAAGGACCAAATAAAAGCATAAACCTCTTGGGTGTGTAAAATATTTTACCCTACTTTCAGGCTTTGTAACTTTGTCAAAAACAATCCCTATATTCTCTCCTATGCTTGGGATGAGATATAGGACCCTTAGGAATAATTTTTGAGTTAGTTCTTTCATGTTTTGGAGCTGTAGAAGCAAAAAATAGAGCATTGTAACTCATTTTTCTCAGTCACAACAACTGAGAAAACCTTTTGTAACACATTTTCAAGTGAGTAGATACATATTTCAAACTTGTGCAAGTTGTAAAAATACTATTTTCAATTAAATTTAGTGATTATTTCCTTCTCAAGAGTTGTTTCCTTTTGTGTATGTAGATGATTGATACACATTTTTGTGGTTTTATGTGTAAATCCTCCAATATGTTGTCTCATTCAAGCACCTTTTAAACAAAAAACCATGTCTTATATAGGTCACAAGTTATGTAGCTAAGATTTACACTATCTATTCATTAAAAAATACTCAATTTTCCTTCTTAAATTTGTAAACATTGTAACTTAATTGCAAAACACTTATACAATTAGAATGTTAAACCTTTGAGTTGTGTGAAAACTAGTTGAATAAATAAGATATTATGTATCAAAATGGTAGAAGCAAGTTGTAAACATATCTGATGCATCACCCACATAGGTAAATTTCAATTCATGTCATCATTCTATCCTTTTTCCTTAGTAAAGAACAATAATTTAAGCTAGGATAGGTGAACACTTAGGGAACTAGCCCTCTCTAGAGGTTCTTTCCATCATAGGTGACCCAAAAACCTAGAAATATCCCATGTTTCACTAGTAGACTAAGTTTTGGAACTCAACTAGGGTGCATATTTAGTGATAACAATTTTTGGCATGCCCGATGGGACTGTTTGAGCGGTAAACACTCAAAAAATAAAATCATACTTTCTAGTTTTGGTATGTTTACCAATAGTTTTGAAGATATTTAAAGAATTTAGAACATATATGGTGACTCTAACTTCTTGTTTTGAGGAAAACAATGCACTAGCAGGTAGGAGAAGAGTACAAAACTAGGGTAGTTCAACTCCTTTTGAATATCTATAGAATTCTCCACCTAGGAGAAAGGGACGAACATTGTAAAGGAGTCCAACTTACACAAGAAGAGTCCATTCTATGTCACCCTTAGGAAAAAAAAATTCTCATATCCTAGTAAACCAATCACCTTTGGTTCCTATGGCTACACCTAGGAACCATGGTTTTGTTCCTTTCAATCAAGTGGCCCACTGAATTCACAACATGAGCCATTTTATATTGGTGAAGATCATACTACACCAAATGAGCACATAAAATATGTGGCCACACTTTGTGTAGTCCACCATATCATTGAAGAGAATGTCATAGTAAGGTTGCTATCAACATCTTTCAAAGTCAAGGATTTGTAGTGGTTCAAAGGGTTGAGAGTGAACTCAATAAGCACTTGGGATTAGCTAGGAGAACACCTTTGCAAGCATTTTGAGGACAAATTAGACCATTTTTCTTTGGTTGAGTAGTTGACTACCATCAAAAGGGATCCTCATGAGCTCATGATCCATTTCAATCTCCATTTTCAACTTGGACTTGGGATAGAATCCCATTGCTAATAAGACCTTCAGCCCAACATGCTTTCTTATATTTTTTGAGGTATTTTGATGCTAAAATTTTAGAAATGATACGATCTATGGGTGCAAACACTTCTCAATGCGTATGAGGTGGCTATTATAGTTGAGAATAGCCTCATTCAAGTTGGAAAAATTACACCAAGAACTCCAATGCCTATATTTACCGAAATGTAGCTAGCTATGCCTATGCAAGTTCCATAAATAGCCCCTATACCAACTGCTCCTACTCAAGATAAAGTTATCCCAACTGAATATTTGAGTTGAAAGAGATAAAAGGCCTCCTTCAAACATTTAAGAATGAGTTGGTTAACATAAAATAGTAGCAATTCCAAAGCTGCGGGCCTTACCAACCCCAAAACCAAGCACAAGGCTAGCCAAATCAAGCAAATAGGTTGTTGTATCATGCAAATAACCAAGGCCCAAAACAATCCCTTAACCTAAGGCCTTTTCAACCATATAACCTAAATGTTCCAAGCTCATCTAGAGAGCTAGTTCCTATCTAAAATAAGTTTTCTCAAGATTATGAGTGGTATTTCCCTTGTAATCAACCCCATAACTAGTCCACTTGTTCAAATGGGGTGATTAACCAAGCCTTAATGCTGCAAAATTTATCTAGCTTGCATCCAAAAACACTTAATGAAACACACTCATAGCAACAAGAACCTCCTCCAAGTGACACTACACTTCTAAATTGGCAAGGGGAGGAGTTTTTTTTGAGTTAACTAGGATTATTTGTCTATAATAGCCAACACAAGAGGGAAAAAGAGGGCTATTGAGATGGGTCATCCAACAAATAAGGAGCCTTACCAAGCTCCTAGAGTGAACCAAGAGGTTGCTAGCCCTTCTACATCTCATGTACCACATGTATTACAAAGATTTATCAGCAAGGCACTACCAAAGAACAATTTGGGAATTAGTCCCAACCAACACACTTGCAAGGAGATACTATTTTCATGATGGCTCATCAAAAGGAAATACCAAACTATTTATTTCATGATATGGAGGGTTTGAGCCTCCAAACTTGATGTAAAAGACTTAAAAAGTTTTTATTTATTTATTTTGATTTTCTAATTTAAAATAATAAAGAAAAGTATTTAATACTTAACCAAAAACAATGGAAAAAACACTACAAAGCATCCAAATGAAGATAAAACCAAGGTAAAAGATGGTGAATAAGGTTAAGAATATCAAACCCTAATGGCCTATGACCATCGAGCAATAGATGCAGACTCTATCTTTCTTGCTCCATTAGTGATTTTTTTAGTGGCTAATATTCTCCCATTGGCTAATAGTTGAAATTTGGGAATCAAAAAATGGCTAATAGTTTGAGCAGTAACATGACTTGAATCGCCACATTTTTACAAGATTTTATTTTAGTCTTATATAAATCGCCAAAGAATTTATTTTACTATGATTTTTAACTCAAAAAATTCACCACAATATTTGATACATGATTAGATCAAATTCGCCTAAATTTTATAAGTTATAGTAGAAATCTATATTAATTCGCCAATAGTGTACATCATAGTTATTGGTTTATTTAGGGTCATATTTCCAATATTTAGTTTCCAATTTATTTATAATATAATCTAGTGGCCCTCATTGTATTCTATGAGATAAAATCTACTCATGATATGTAATTTTTATGGGGCTCAAAATAGCTTTTGGATTGTTGATCTTCTAATATCAATGATCCAAAATAATTTTTAGGCCTCATCAATATTACAAATCATAGGTACATTTTAAATCATGAAATACAATGAGGGTTGTTAGATTATATTTTAAATCAATGGTGGAAAGTAAATATTATAGTCTACCCTTAAACCCATCGATAATTTCCACCCTCGGCCCCTAATTGTCAATAAGAATTGTTTTTTTAGATTGAAAGGATTCGCCATTATAATTCATGAATTTTCCTATTATTTTCTAAGATTCTTCAATATTTTATACAAGATTTTATTGATGTGAAAAAAATTGTCAATAATATTTTTTTTTTGAAAAAAGAAACGATTCGTCAATAAAATTAATATTTTTTCCCAAAAAAATGAAAAATTCGCTAAGATTTTATGTCTTTTTTTAAAGAAGATTTCTTAAAGTTATCAAAATAGGAGTGGCACAGACTCCCGTGCTTCAAAATTGCGTCAATTTTTCATATTAAAATCGTATCTTCTTGTGCCTCAAAATCGTATCCTTAACAATCAATTGTTGAAACTCATCTCTTCTATCAAATTCAGTTGTACTTTCTCCTATGGAAGGAATTTTTGATATAATCAATTTTTAAAATATTATGCAAAGATAGTGTATTGATTGTCTGCAAATGGAAGGAGCGGCAGCGACACCTATGCTTCAAAATCATGTCAAATTTTTTGACCAGCAGGGATTTTAGATAATGGTGTTTATGACACCACCAACTGCATTCGAGATGGGAGATCGAAACCAGCGGATTTGAAAAGTCATTTATTAACCACTTCCATAAGTCCAAGACTTATCACATCAAGAAAATATCCAAGGCAATTCGTTTCTCCTTTATACCAACCACCTAAGCTTATGATAGCTTGGAGTTTATTTTGAAATTTATGCATACCACTAAACTTGACAAGAAGCATAATTAACTCATTCTAAATGCCTCTAGATTAATTGTTGATTGATAACTCCCATATGAATAACTCTCTTTTCTAAGCACTAATGTCACAATTGGATCACCTTTTGATTAATTAACTACATTCCCTCCTTAATGTATCTTAATTTATTTACCTGACACAATTAATTTTTGATATAGAAAATTTAATCATGTCAGTATATTTCTTGGAAAAGAGATATAGCACACACGAACATCATCTTAATTGATAGGGAATATTTCATACCTCAGTTAATGCCTTTGTTTGATTTAATATTTTAGACATTTAAATCAAGGTACCTAAACAATTTACAAATCTTTAATCAGATTGTATGATATCTTGTGTATGGAATGCTCCTATAATCAATTTGTGATTCACCATGTGAAAATTTATATAAATTGACCTAACATTATTAATGAAGTTCATTTTTAGTCTTACTTAGAGCTTCATTTTAAATGTTGATATGAATGCACCCATATATTTAACAATCCCTAGACATCAGTCAACACTTCTAGGGGATGTCACTAGCCACAAGCTTAGGAAGTTTTTCATTATCCAAACTAGCTAGACCCACATTTCCCTCTAAATGGTTCTAAGACATGAATTTTTGACAATTGTGATAGAAATGAGGTAAATTTTGATATTTCTTCTCAAATTTGTGGCCTCCCTTCAGGACATTGGAGTTCCACATGTTGATGTAATGTCCTTGGTTATGCTAATGGTCCATGAGGACTACTTGGGAGGTTTGGAGAATGTTTTAGCTATGGTTCAGCTCGGGGTAGGAATTCTTGCATCATAGGACACTCCTTTCTTTTTAAAAGAGGGAGTCATTGTGACTTGGCTTCCCTTTATGGCAAATTTTGATAGTGTCACCTTCGCTGAGCATCACCAACTAGCTGCTACTAGATATGATATCCTCCAGAATGAGGTCTTACAATATTATTGATGAGATAATGTGGGAGAATGATAGTTTTAATTTTAGGAAACTATGTGAACCCTATATGTAGTTTGAGTAGTGATTTTGTATATACCATACTTTTTGATAAACAAAGTTATAGTGTACATTTTGAATGAAGTTTGAGTGAAATTTTGTACTAAATTTTATTTTCCCCTTTGTTGAGTATTGATCTTCATGGAAAATAACTAATTTAACCTAACTCTAAGCCTAAGCTAATCTACATAGTGTACATATACTTACATGAGAATTTGGTAAGACCATTACTAACGATTCAAAGAATAAAAGCACTTTTATTTTAAATAGCATTTATGCAACATTAATAGTTCTTAATTTGGAAAACTCATCCTTGAATTCTGATATGATTTTAGTAATTCATAGGTTATGATGTAATTTGTAACAATAAGCCATTAACCAATGAATTAATTGCTTACCATTTAAATTCCTAGAAATTTTGCACTTTATCTTTTCAAAATTTAATTCTAATTTTAAAAAAATTCACTAATGTAAAAAATACAACTTGAATAATTTTCATTTCTATGAAAACTAACTCATCTCTGAGTGAATTGATGTCGAAGCGATGTTTTTTTGCACTAACTCATTATTGCTACAATTTGGGGTGTATCTCTTCTTGAATATCTATTTGTGTTATGTTGTATAAACTTTTTGAATCCCTTTATTTTGACTTTTAATATCATGCATTATATTGAAATCAATGTCATGAAGTGGAAAATAGAAAAATATGTACATTCAATTTGTAATAAAGAATTGATCAAACGAAAATCATCTGAATTCTTTTTTGGACATTTTCTCTATACTCAAAGATTTTCAAACTTAGGAAATTTTAGATATTTTTCTTTAACCACTTGTATATCAACATTTGTCAATTCATTATCTTCCTCATCTTGTAAACAAGAGGGGTAACACGCGTTTGGTATTTTTACAATTGATTTGTGTGATACAAGGAATGAAACCTCTCCTAATTCTAGAATCTCAATTTCTAGTACGTCTTTCATGGTGATCAAGTGTGAAAGAATTACTGGAACACATTGTTATTTTCTTAGTAACTCTATAATATAATCTTCTAAAAATTCATCTCCCTTGGTAAAACATAACCCTACATTTTCACAACAATCTAACAATTGATTGTTACTACTGGAAATAATTGACATCAGTTCTTTTACTTTACATATCTTATATTTTGTGACTTCTTTAGGGGGATGTTCAACATTAATTTTGCATTTGTATAATTTCAAGAGAGAGGTTAACTTTCTTGTTATTAAATTCATTCTTACTAGGAAATTTACACAACTAATTTCATTATGTTCCAAAGTTGTATGAATTCTACACCCTTTTGAGAATCCAAGTTCCATTAAGCTTTGATGAACCAACCATTTACTCAACATTCTTTGAACTAACAGAACATCAATATTAAAGGTGTACTTATTATGCAGTCTAATGTATTTTAAAATTTCCATAATAACCCCAGCTTTAAAACTTTGTATACTCTTTTTTGTAAATTTTTTATTTTAACTAAGATCTACCATCTATGAATGAAAACATGAAAAATATTTCTGCATAAACATTTAATAAGAACTTTTTGGACTTTTCTCCTTAGACCCTCCTTCTAGCACTAATTTTGTTGATGAGTGTAGTACCCCTCCTATTTTCATCTTGTTAATGTGAGATAGATGCCTTAGCTTCACCATTTTCTCGTGATTGATGTGATACATATTTATGGCTTTAATTGGTGTGTAAAATCATCCCATGTTTGAGATGAGATTCCTCAACATGTCAGTTGGTAGCATTTTGTGTGTTTACATTATTGGTTTATTATTATGCTTTTGTTTAGTGTAATGTGTTACTTTTATTATGATTAAATGTGAACTTGATTATGGATGTTTAGAAGGAACAATCTATTTAAGTATTTAATGATGGAAGTACATATGTCATTTTATTCGAATGATATTGGACCTCGTTGGTATGATTATGATGTTCTTCGGCTATATATACAATGAGTAGGTACCCTTGATGTGCATTGAATGGTTATACATATAGGGTTATTTCTCCACCTACCTACACAAGTTTGAGTTATTCCCCAATAGTAGTTAACTCAAATATGTTGTATTGGGCCCCTTCATATCCATTCCCTATTCATACTTGAATTGAGTACCATATGTGTCATATTTGACCTTATGTGAACCCAGATCCAATTTAGGAGTTATTCTAAAATCTGTATGTGTTGTGAATGACCAGAGAATGTCTAATTTAATGGATGGTTTAAATTCTATGTTTTCCCATAACTGAACTATCAGTAATTTAAATGATTTTGATTTTTATTATTAAAATATTCCCTATGCTTCGAGAAAAGGGAAAATAGAAGGAAAGAAGAAATGAAATTTATCTATTGTTTAATTTTAATTTTGAAATTCCTCGGGTTAGGATTTGCGATTTTTGTTTGATTTAATTATCATATTTAAATTTGAGATTTCATGAATTGAAATAAAAATAGGCTTATATGGATTTAATGGTTAAATTATATGTTAAATGATGTTTTTGAATGAATTTAAATGATCAAATGGGTTTGGGGAGAAGTTCAGGGAGTTTTGAATTCCAAAATAGAAATATGAGTTTTTAATTAATTTTTAATTGGGTCTTGAAATGGGTAAATAGGAAAAATCATTCTATTTTTTATTTTCATGTTGTGAAATTAGGAAAAATAGTGAGAGAAAAATCTTGTTTGAGCAATTTAGAAAATTGTTGATTTGGAGTGCAATTCTTATCAAAATTTGATGAGGTTAGATTCATTGGGATAAGAATTAGGAAAGGATCATGCTTACTTTTTTTCATGACTCCTCATTGGATGTGCTTGGTAAATTTTTTAAGTTTGAAGGGCATTGAGGTATTTTCCTTGTTTTTAATTTGTTTGAGCATTATTCTTCAAATTTGTTTATAGGAGAATAATTAGGGGAGTATAAAATCCTCCCATCTCCTTTTGTTTTGTAATTTGATTTGTGTAGTGTAGATTTTTATTTAAAATTTGATATTTTTCAAAAATACAAGGTTATAATGCCCTTTTTTAGGAAATTGGTGAAATGTGAATTTTATGTGAAAAGTGTGTTGTTGGGTGTACTTAGAGCAAAAGGGTATTCTTAGATTTTTGAATTTTAAAAAATAAATTTTGAAGAAAATTTTAATGGAGCATATGGAAATTTTATGGTTTTTCCTTTTTAATTAATTTTATAAATTTTGAAATTGGGAATGAATTTGTAATGCCCAAAATTTTCACAAAGAAAAATGACTATTTTTTTAAACATTAATTAAGTTATTGAGGGTCTAATCATGGTCAAACCATACAACTTGGGTTGTGACATCTTGCCAAGTGTAGAAGTTAGCTCTAAGAGACTTGTAATACAAATATGTATAGGGTTTCCTTGCAATCATGCTTATTTTATAACCTTCTAGGATTGATATTAATTCAAGTTTCGATTTAACCCCAGAGTTCAACTATAAGGCTAATGTCTAAGTCTAAGGGTTACTCATTTAATAATTTTATTACAAGAACCTTAGGTTCAAGCGAGTTGAGGGTTGGTTGGCTATTCACTAGGGTTGGAAGATATTAAAATCCAACATTAGACTTTGACTAGGTTATTCAACATAACATGTTCAATCAAACTCACATTCCCCTATGAGGAGGTCAGAACAATAATACCTTTCCTAATTTTAATTTCCCATTTTACCATAACTTTAATCCTCAATTTCCCTAAGATAAGATAATAATTAATTTAATCCTATGTTTGTTCAAGAGGAAAATTACTTTCATCCAATACTTGATTATCAACTTATTATAATTTTGATAACTAATTTAAGTTCTAAGGGACTTAGACCGTGAATCTTACTTTACCTATAATAATTAAATTAACATTGTTTTAATTAGATCTACAATGGCATAATTTTTTAGGTGAGGTTTCACATTCTTCATCCACACCCTTATTCCTTAAATGGCAATATTAATATAGTTTCTAAAATCCATATTAATTTATATGAACTATTTATTCTTGTTTACTCTCAAAATAATTAAATCATTTGGATTAATTTTTATTTTAAAACATGTGGCCTCATCGCTTAGTTATCCTTACATGGTAACATACATTGATTAATTCTCAAGGTGACCTTAAAAATTTTAAATAAATGAAATCTCTTAAGTACATAAAGTGTTTCTTATATAAATTTTATGAAGTCAAAATTCTTATTTAATACTTTAAAGAGTGGTTTTAAGTTATGACTTAAAGTGAGGGTCCTAGTCTCATTGTCCCCAACCATGCACATATTTATTAATTAATTATATTTAGTTAGAGTGACTCTTGATTAAAACTAATAATGTGTGCACTCAATCTTGACCATTAGATCAGATCTAATTTGGACCCTAGATCTTAGGGAAACTATGCAAACCCTAAGTCATAAGGCTTCCTCCTTAAAAGTTTTCTCTTCTCCCATTTTACTCATTCATTTGTGTTGTAGGTTTGATTAGAGTGTAAGGATGGACTTCAAGAATTTTTGGTGGAGGATTTATCATGTTTCTCCCATTTCATATAATTCCATTTCTTTCCTCTTTCTCATTTAGTTTATCTTAAGAAGGATAAGATTATCTACTTATGAGAATATATGCTTATAATCAATTTTTATTTTTGTCACTATGTTTTTTATCATTTTCTATTCATGTTTGCTAAAAAAATTATGTATTCAACATAAAGTGTGTAAGTATATATTATATATATAAGTGTTGAATGCAAAAGACAACTGAGAGGGGGGTGAATCAATTGTACCTTAAAACTTTAAAAAAACTCACAAACATTCAGATCCACATCAAATCAGCTAACCCTTAATCTGTTGGAATGAAAGAAGATAACAAAAATAAAATCAAGACAACACCATACAAAATGAAACACCAGATTTACATGGAAAACCCAAGAAGGGTAAAACCATAGTGAGGATTAGCTCATAATATAAAGTAATATCAATAATGAATACAATAGGGCTCACTGTCGGAGGGCTCACTACCCAAAACAAAGAAAGTCTCACTGTCAAAATAGAAAAGAAGATAGAGAAGAGTGTTATAATGAAAAATCCATCTCAATGCAATAGAAAATTCTACCACAACATCACCAACACCTCCACATTCTTACTAAATTTGTAGACACCTTTTTCTCACTACATCCAATAATCTAACACATGAAAGTTCACATTGTACTACATAAATTCACACCTCACAACTTTTCAATTTGCATCATTCGCATCCATACCTCTATCTCATCATTCGTCAACAACTCAACCCATATTTATACCATCTTCAACCTTTAAAACATTCTCTAAGGTTGGCTATGTACCCCAATCATGCAAATTCAAATTAGGTTGGTGTCAAAACATTCCCATGGTGGAAAGGAATGAAGGCAGACCACAACACACCTTAGTTAAGACCTAAATCTATCCATGCATGCCAAGCCACACTTCCATAAACATTGAAGCAACTAGATGCAATTAGTGTAAACACCCAAGGTCAGTCGAACCTATGCTAGCACTATTAAATAATTAAGTACACACTTCCTCAAATCCAAGGATGAATCACAAAAAACACACCACACTTGAACATGGTCTAGAATATTCCATAAACACCTTGAAATCCAACAAATTCCTTCACAACAAATTTCACTTGAAGAATGTACACACCTAGTACACTCAAATAATTTTACCATACACTGCAACTCAAGAAACCAACTTCTAAAGCACCAAACCTCAAAAACCTTAAACTAAAGAAAGATACAAAAACTATCAATATCCTTCCAGATTTGCAAGACCTAAAACCACTTTGCGGAGAAATACAAAGAAAAACCATTTCTCCCAAATACCTCTACAATACCCATTTCATACACTAGTGAACACACCTTCATTTGTGCAATGATCCAACACACCAAATTTTGGATGCAATACCTTTGAATACCTATGATCATCATATCCAAACCACACAAGAAGATCTTCAACATAGAAGAAATGTGGAGCCAAACCAAAATGCTACTCTGTAACACTGAACACCACTGAAACACACTATTTCCTCTTTTTATTCAAATTTTCTCAAAAGCACTTGGAAACAAAGCACCAGAGACACATCCTCAACATCTTCAACACTTCCTCATCACCACCAAAATAACTACAACATAGCAAATCAACCATACATCCATAGGTAAAATCTTATCAAAGCAACACTATAGGTTGACACCTCTAGCTTATTAATGACAACATCAACTCAATACCAACTACTCACACTCTTACAATAATCTACTAAGTTCATATAGTTGACACCAATGACAACACATAAGCTTGTTGATATTAATGACAACACTAACTGCACATACTTGCAACAATCTCCCCATTTGCCATTGATGGAAACACCTGATGTGGAAAACCATCAACAACAAATGCAAAAAATTTGATCATAAATACTCTTTCTCTATACCAACTCTTCTCTTTTCTTACTTTCTCCCCCTTACACAAGTAACTCATTGCTTTCTCTCTCCCTTTGATGACTAACACTTTTCTTTTTCATAGTGTTCTCTCCTCTTTTATAGCTTATCTTTTTCACATGACTCTCTCCCCCTTTGACATCAATGGAAAAGGGAAAAACATTTGCATCTCTCATTCTCCCCCTTTGATATTAATCATACTATTTACCACTACTATGCAACTTCCTTTCCTTTAATTCTCTACATACTCTCCCTTAGGAGCACACACGAAACTACATCAATCAACAACCACTGCACAATGACAACTCTTACCCATCCTTATTGCAACAACCAATAATGCTACTACCTACTCCCCCTAAGAGGTAGCCACCAACATCAATCCAAACTAATAATTAATCTTGAGATCCATTGGAATGATGCATCTCCTTACGCATCTAGTTCAAAGGAGGGGCAATAACCCCGAAATTCTCCCAAATATAGTTAAAAGTATCCTTAGGAAGATCCTTAGTGAATATGTTAGCAACCTAATCCTTTGTAGGCACATATCCAAGCTTCACTTCATTCTCTACAACATTTTCTTTCAAAAAGTGATATCGGATTGAGATATACTTTGTCCTTGAATGCATTATTGGATTCTTTGATATATTGACAACACTCATATTATCACAGCTGATAGAAATGGGTTCATCATATACCACTCTGATACCCTTTAATATTTTCCTCATCCACAAAACTTGTGTGCAACAAGATGTTGTTGCAATGTATTATGCCTCTATAGTAGATAAAGATATTGAATCTTGTTTCTTTCTTAGCCATTACACCAATTTGCATCCATGAAAGAATGCACCACCACTTGTACTTTTCCTATTATCTTCACAGCCAACCCAATTTTCATTTATGTAAGCACTCATAGTAAATTCAGTATCCTTTGGATACCACAAGCCATGATCCGGAGTGCCCTTCAAGTATCTGAATATCCTCTTTACTACTGCAACATGTGACTCTCTAAGATCTTCTTGAAATCTAGCCACAAGAAAAACTGTGTATAATATATAATCTAGTAGTAGTTAGATATAGTAGTCCTCCAATCACTGTTATATACTTTCTCTTATCATCCTTAAGAGATTCATCATTCTTTCTTAGCTTGCAACTAGTAACCATAGGGGTACATACCAATTTAGAATCTTCCATTCCAAATTTCTTCAAAATTTTCTTGGCATACTTTGATTATGAAATAAAAATACCTTTATTTGTCTATCTAATTTGTATCCCAAGGAAGAAATTCATGTCCCCAAATATTGACATTTCAAATTCTTTATGCTCCCCTTTTACAAATTTCTTATGCATAGCTTCATTTCCTCTAAAAATTATGCCACCAACATACACAACCACAATCAATATTTGATCTTTTTCAACTTTGAAGTAGAGATTGATATCTATGGTACCTTTATTGAATCCTTATTGTAGTAAATACTTTTCTAAGCTTACATACCAAGGTTTTGGAGCTTGCTTCAACCCATAAAATTCCTTCTTCAATCTGCAAACCATATCTGGTTTATCTGATAGTTGAAATCCTTCTAGTTGTTCTATGTATACTTCTTCCAATTATCCATTCAAGAAAGACTTCAAATCTATTTGATAAACTTTGAAATCCTTATGTGTTGCAAAATCCAAAAACATTCTGATAGCTTCCATCCTTACCACTAGAGAAAATGTTTCCTCAAATTATATTCCTTCTACTTGTGAGTAGCCTTTACACACAATCCTTGCCTTGTTTCTTACTACTTCTCCACTCTCATTTAATTTTTTCTAGAATACCCACTTAGTTCCAATCACATTCTTGTTTGTTGGTCTTGGGACAAGTTCCCAAGTCTAATTCTTCTCAATTTGCATTAGTTCTTCTTTCATAGCCTTGATCTAATACTCATCCTTGCATGCTTCAATCACTTTTTTGGGTTCAACTTCATAAAGTAAACATAGATTTACCTATTATTCAGTAGCTTTCCTTCTTATCAATACACCTTGGCTCTTATCACCAATGATCTATTCTTCAAAATGATTCTTCTGCACATACTTAGGAGTTTTAGGATTTTTTTCTAGAGTGTCCTCCTCTTTAATCTATGCTTCTTTTTCCTTAGCTTTTTCTTCTTCTCTGCAAGAAGACTCGTCTAATTCATATCAATCTATCGCCATTGAATTCTTCTATAGGTCTTCATCAACCTTGACACTTGCACTCTCAACAATATTTCTTAGCCTCTTGTTTTAGCACCAATAAGCTTTTCTTTTACTAGAATATACAAGGAAGATATCTTTGTGGACTTTTCATCAAACTTTCCTAAGTTCTCTTCATCTCTTTTGATATAGAATTTTCTTCCAAACACTCTAAAGTATTTGGCAATAGGAATCATTCCATACCATAGCTCATAGAGAGTCTGTGTGTTGTTTTCTCTTCCTTGCACTCTATTAAGTATGTAAATAGTAGTATGAATTGCTTCTCTCCAATAGACTTCCGATATATTTACTTCTTTCATCATTGTCCTTATAGCTTCTTGAATAGTCCTATTTTTTCTTTCAACCACTCCAATTTTTTGTGGAGTCCTAGGATCAAATAAATGTCTCTTTATTCCATGATTCACACAAAATATATTGAACTCATTGGAGGTAAACTCTCCACCTCTGTTAGACCTCAAGCACTTGATTTTGATATCCATTTCATTCTCAACCATAACTTTGAATGCTTTAAACTTATCTAGGTCTTCTAATTTTTCTTTAAGAAAAGTAACCCATGTCATGAACTAGAATAATCATCAATCAATAGCATGAAATACTTGTCACCTTGAATACTTCTTACTCTAGTAGTACCATAAAGATCTATATGAACCAATTCCAATAGTTCAATAGAATGTTGTCCTTTGACTTTGAAACTTCTTTCTTGCTTTCCAACTTGACATTCCTTACAGAAAACATTGATAGGATTTGTAATCTTTGGTAGATCTCTCACAACTTCAACTAAACTTATCCTTACTAGGCTATAAAAAATGATGTCACATTCATCTATGTCATAGCCAAATCTCATTTATCTGATTCATGAAATAGTAACCATCAACACCTTTGAGTTGATGGATATTTCCATATGTCCTTCCAACAACAACCACAATTTTGAATCCTTTTCTGATCTCACAACCATCATCTTGAAACATAACATTGTATCCTTTCCTACACATTTTTCCAGCACTCAAGAGGTTATGTCTTAAACCCTTAACATAAAGAGCATCATCAATGTTATTCTTTCCATCAAAATTGATTGAACATTTTCTACATATCTTAGCTAATGTATCGTCACCAAGCATAACTAGTCATCCTTCATATTTTTCAAGTTTATCAAAATTACTCTTTTCACCAATCATATGATTAGAGGATTCAATATCAATGATCCAATAGTTCTTCTCTTGTCTAGGATGAAAAGCAGACACAAAAGTGTGTTTAGTATTAGCACTTTCTTCTAGAGCGCTTTCCTTCACACATATCTCAGATTTAGTAGAATTAGCTTCATCTTTTAAAGCCATGAACAAGCATTCACCATCCTCATCATCTCCATAATCAGATTCATCATATATGCTAGCATCTTCTCTATCATAATAAATTTTCTTAATAATCTTACCTTTGTTCTCCTTACTTTTGACATTCAAAGCTCTGTTTGGACATCTTAAAGCATAATGACCTATCTTTCCACAACTAAAACATTTGAAATGCAACTTACCTTTGTATTTACTAGTACCCTTTTTCATCCTTCTCACAAAGTTAACTTCCACATCATCAAGATCCTCCTGATTTGATTCCACAATCTTCTCTGATTTTCCAACCTTAAAAGGAGTCTCAACTTTTGCATTACTTGTACCAAATTCTCTCATTTCAAAAGTAGTTAAAGAACCATACAACTAATATATGGTATATTGGTTCAAATTTTGTAATTCCTCAATAGCAGAAACTTTATGACTATAATATTTAGGAAGAGTTCTAAGTACCTTCTTTACCACTTCTTCTTTCAGTTCTCCACCAAGACCTCTGATGTTGTTGACAACTTCATCCACCTTCTACAAGTAGCTTATGATGGTTTCATCTTTAGACATTCATAGGGTCTCAAACATGATCTTCAAATTCTACATCTTAGCTTGCTTTACCTTATCATCTCCTTCATAAATGCTTTCTAACTTTATCCAAATTTCTGTAGAATTTTTCAAATTCGGAACTTTTACCAATTCAAATTTAGCAAGACCACTTAAGAGAGCATACCTTGCTTTACCATTATTTTCATAGGCCTTGATATCATCATAATCTTTGGAGCATTTGCAAGTATCTAGTATATCTAGTCTCAATAGACATCCAGATTTCAAATCCAAGAGAAATCAGAAAACCTTCCATCCTTTTCTTTCAAAATGCATAATCTAATCCATCAAATAGAGGAAAATCTTTCTTGTGCACCATCCAAGATATACCTCAAGAGGTTAAGCTTTCTTGTAAGGAACCTTGCTCTGATACCAATTGTTGAACGCACAAGACAACTAAGAGTGGGGAGAATTATTTGTACCTTAAAACTTAAAAAACCATCACAAACAGTCAAGTCCACATCAAATCAATTAACCCTTAATCTATTAGAATGAAAGTAAATAAAAAAAGTCAAGAAAACACCATACACACTAAAACACCATATTTATGTGGAAAACCCAAGAAGGGAAAAACCACGATAAGGATAAGCTCACAATATAAAGCAATATCAACACAAAATATAATAGGGCTCACTGTCAAATGACTCACAACCCAAAAGAAAGAAAGGATCGCTACCAAAGGCTCACTACTAGAATAGAAAAGAAGATAGAGAAGAATGTTACAATGAAAAATCCATCTCAATACAACAAAAAATTCCACCATAGCATCACCAACACCTTTGTAGTCTTACTGAAAATTGTAGACACCTTCTACTCACTACATCCAGTAATCTAACACGTGAAATCTAGCACTGCACTATGAAAATTCGCACCTCACAACTCTGTAATTCACATATTTTTCATAACACACCTCTATCCATCATCCCTTAACAACTCTATTCTCATATTTATACCATCTTCAACCTTTAAAACATTCTCCAAGGTCAGTTATGCACCTCAATTGTGCAAATTCAAATTAGGTTGGAACCAAAACATTCCCATGGTGGAAAGGAATGAAGGTGGACCACAACACACCTTATCTAGGACCTAAATCCATCCATACACGCCATTCCACACTTCCACAAACATTGAAGAAACTATGCAATTAGCGTAAAACACCCAAGGTCAGTCAAACCTATTTTAACACCATTAAATAATTAAGTACACACTTCATCAAATCCAAGGAAGACTCATAGAAAACACACCATGCTTGAAGCTGATCTATACTATTCCATAAACACCTTTAAATCCAATAAATTCCCTTGCAACAACTTTCACCTAAAGAATGTACACACCCAGTACAGTCAAATAATTCTACTATACACTCTAACTCAAGAAATTAACTTCTCAAGCACCAAACCTCAAACAAATTTAACTAAATAGAGATACAAACACTATCGACATACTTCCAAATGTGCAAGACCTGAAACCACTCTGTAGAGAAATATGGAGTAAACACATTTCTCCCAGACACCTTTGCAATACACAGTTCATACACTAGTGAACACACCTTCCTCTACATAGCGATCC
The DNA here is from genome assembly GCA_007258455.2 of Sequoia sempervirens. Taxonomy (NCBI): domain Eukaryota; kingdom Viridiplantae; phylum Streptophyta; class Pinopsida; order Cupressales; family Cupressaceae; genus Sequoia; species Sequoia sempervirens. The sequence goes on from VDFB02276873.1 coordinate 87,813, forward strand.
AACATACCAAATTTTGGAGGCAATACCTTTGAACACCTTTGATCATATTCAAATCGTACAAGTAGATCTTTAACATGGAATAAATCTAGACCCAAACCAAAATGGTACTTTGCAACATAGGACACCACTGAAACACATTATTTCTTCTCTTTATTCAAATTTTCTCAAAACCACTTGGAAACCAAGCACCAAAGACACATCCTTGACATATTTTTTACTTCCTCATCACCACCAAGCCAACTACAACATAACAACTCAACCATACATCCATAGGCATAAGCTTATCAAACCAACAATAGAGGTTGACACTAGTAGCTTACTGTGATATAAGAGGGATTCATTGCACAGGGGTCTCTCCTTTCTCTAGAGATCACTAGGGAACGAACTACCATTATACACCTTAGAATAACAGATCAGAAAAATAATAGAGAACTAAGATTCAATTATGCTTCGGGAAAAAACTACCAGAGACCCTAGGAGAGTAAAGCTAAGAGATTCATGTCTTAGAAGGAGCTCTTGGCCAAAAGACATCAACGCAGTTCTAGGACTCCAATGCGGTGCACTATCATCTAAAGGACACACTTGCATCCTAAGCAACAGAGAACTCAAGAGCTCAAATGGACAAAAATAAACTTTACTTCTAAGCTCAGGGGTAAGACGAACTGAACTATATAACTAACCAAAAAAATAAAAAGTAAAATGAACACAAGGATACTTGGAGAAAGCTTACCTTCCACTGGACATCTGAATCTTCACTCCAAGCTCCTCTTCGTGACCTACACACAAAAGAACAATAGGAAAGTTGTTGGGTTGCTATATAGGGGTCTACCTCAGTCAAACATCACTTTGGTGTTCCCACCTCAATGGACAACCAAATTGGAAAAGAGTGCTAAAGAAGTAAACAAAGCATGTGGTGAAAGCAAAACCCACTCAAGAGTAGAACCCACACCACAAAAAGCATGTGGTGAAAGAAAAACCTGCCCAAGAGTAGAACCCACACCACAAGATACTAAAAGGACAAGTATGAAAGGAAAGTGAAAGAGATAGGCCTAGACCCTCTTCGGAGCACATGGATGCACTGTTGAGTGCTTGCTTGAGAACTACTGCATCTATTGGGAGGACCTCAGTCCAAAATGGCTTTGCTTGTGAGAGCATTGCTATCAAAGATGTGGAGATCTCAAAGTTGGAGCAAAGTAATAAGAGAGCTTGAGTGATGTCTTCCAACCCCCAAATGAGAGCCAAAAAGGGGTTTTTAATGCTTGCAAGGGAAACAAAGAGTTGTTACTTTTGGAATGTAACCGCTAGGACACGTGTCTCTAGAGTTAATATTCCAAATTCCATATTTTGAACTCGAGAAACTACCAGGACACTAGCATGCCGCACAGACATCTACACGTTGTGCATGCGTCCAAAGCCTATATTTTTGGGAAATGTGTTGTCAGGCTTCTATTACTCAGACACAAGTCTACATGGAGTTAGAATCATGAAATTCTGACGCATGGAATTTTGTCATTAATGTTCCAAGGCATCATAAATGCTAGTAAAAAATGCCAAAGTGTGGAATTACCCCTCAGTGCAATTTTGTGACATTACATGTTCCCCCCACTTTAGTGGGCTCAATTTTGAAAAAAATTAGCCTCACTAAAGTAGAAAATAAAATTTTCATCCAAAGTTTTGAATTTTACAGATTTGTGTGCCAACAGAGAGAGACCATAGTGGCCTCTGAAGTTGAGCTAACTAGTACTAAAGGTTCCCCTGGCATCTGAGCTCAAAAAACAATGTCAAAATGATCATGAAAAACTGTTCAAGGCTATAACCTACAAAATTCAAATTTTAGGTCAGTTTCAAAAAATTGAAAGAAAACTACTACGGAGGGAGGAATGATCAAGAAAAATTCATCGATTCAAAAAAAAATACGATCAAGAGATGACCTTATGCCCCCTTTTGAGTTTTTCCCTAGCCTAGTGGGGAAAATTTAGGAGAAACCGAGGAGCCACAAGCTCTAGGAAAAATGGTTCCCTGAGGGCCTATATATACCTAGGTGGGCCCCTAGAAGGGTCATTTTCACTATTCACTGCAAGAAAATTGTTGACTTTTGTGAGAGAAAAGTCAACAAAATGTCGAGCAGGAGAGAGTATGAAGCACTGAGGTTGGAGCAGCTATGCCAAGACATCGCTGAGGGTCACAAGGTGGACCGGGTAGGCCGCAAAACCTCCTTTTTAATGATTTTTAGCTCATTTTCAAGAAATTTTCAATTGGTGAGGTGCGTAGGAGTCTTTTTTCTGCCCCTTCGTCTACAATATGCATTGTCGTCTTAGATAAGCATTGGGGTCCCATATTCATGCTGGCATCTCGAAGACGTGTTGTTGTCTTCAAGGTGACCATGGTGGTTAGCGACACATGTGCAACGTGCAGACGTCTATGCGACACACATAAGTCTTACTCTTTTTTTCTTTTTTATGCAAAATGTTGATATTCTAACTCAAATTTTTTTGCTACTTTTTGTAGGAGTACTTGGAGATTTAGGAGCATCTGGGAGGGTGAGCATTTTGACTCGTTCATGAGCAAAGGGACCATCTTTCAGAGGATGAGGTCACACTTTTGGAGCGGGTTGGTCTCTGGCACACATTTACCATGCCAAAGATGAGGTACCACGAGAGGATGTTGATAGACCTTATGGCGTGGTGAGACGCCACCACGTCATCTTTCTACTACCTTTTGGAGAGATGACTTTCACACTCGAGGACGTCTATCGGATCCTCAGGCTACCCATCTGTGGATGGTGGGTGGCTCTCGATGATACATGATCAGCGTAGGAGCGGACGGATGGGGTCCTCTACTTTATTGGGAGGACCGATAGTGGAGATGACATGGGTCATATTTACATGCACTGGTATGACCACGTGAGGACCATTGCACCATTGCTCCGTTGAGTAATGGTCGTGGTCATTGCCTTTCAGATCATGATTGATGGGCAAGGCTTGCACCTACACAAGGACCTCATCCACACTATCAGGGAGATGGTAGAGCATAAGACCATTTTTTCCTAGGGGCACAGTATGCTAGCGCACCTCTACCAGGAGCTAGGTTGGTACACGCATTATGAGTACCGTAGCCTCACAATGTGTACACTTTTGTAGGTGTGGTCCTTTTCCCACATCATGTGCACTCGACTAGTCGGTTTTCCCTAGCGAATGGTCATATCAGATTCCCATGGCCCATAGGTATGATATGACGGGTCAGTGGAGATTCAGAGACTTATATTTTTTATGCTTATAGTTTGATACTCTCATTGCGGATGGGGTCTGATGGAGACCCTACCAATTTTTTAGATGCGAGGACGAAAGCAGGTACTTGAGCAACTTGCAACGAGACCATTTTTTGATCGGTCAAAGAAATTTCATTATAGTACCCTAATACTGGAGTCGGGTCATGTGGCAACATGGCTGACCTCAAACTATTCTAGCAAACGTGCCCACCTATACTAGGGCCCATAGGATTGTAGTGGGGATTGAGGACCACCCTCGCCCCACTATTACTAATATTGTCCCATTAGATGATGATGAGCCCATCCATGATCTGCCCCCTATAGCGACAATGGATAATGTCGAGGTAGCGGTTGATTTTGCACGGTGCTGGGAGAGGCATCATCCTACTCCTGTATTTGGCAAGGGTGCCCCAAGAGGGGACCCTGGTCCACAGGATGGCTTACCACCCCAACTGCCATAGGATAGGAGGAGAGGTCAACAGTAGGCCGGTGAGGAAGAGGAGGCATCACAGGAGGAGGGGGCGACACCATCAAGACCGAGGCAATGGAGGAGGTCAAACCCCCCACAAGCTACCCTTGTATCTTCTGCACCACCAGCTTCTACTATAGCTACAATGATGCTAGCATCACCGGGAGTAGCCACCAATGTTGATGGTGCAGGTCCTAGCATCGACCCTCACCCTGACCCGACATGGCAACCAAGGGACCCAAGTAAATGGGATATGTTGTTTATGTTTCTATGATTTCAATTTTCTATTTATGATATATGTATATATATGTCATGTGACACTAATACCTCTTTCTTTCTCTATGGTTGCAAAGGATGCACAGGGATGGGTTGGGCTTCTAGCTCAGTGTATTTCAGAGGTTGCCCCTACTGTGCCAATTTAGGGATCGATCCTCGAGGCTTACCGACTAGCATCTGAAGGATGTCATGTCCCCAGCTTTGAGCTAGTTGCGCATATGAGGACCGCCTATGAGGAGCAGGCCATGAAGATTTTCCAAATTACTGCAGAGTTGACGATCATCCCAGGACAATGCGATTAGCTGTTGGGGGAGCTATGGATGGTGCTCACTGAGTGATACATGGAAGTGAGGAGGGATGACGCTGCCAAGTAGGTGTGTGAAATCATCTAGAGTTGTCCTGATGACCTCGACAGGAAGCTAACAACTGTGATCCCAGTAGATGTTTAGTGATTGCGAGACCAGTTGAGGCAGACAGAGCTAACGATATCCTCCCTACAAGGGGAGATCAGGGGGATGCGAGCAACCTTGTCTATATCACGCTCCCACCATTCACGCTTGATGACCACCATTCACCCCCTCCCTAGGGTTCTAGAGAATCCACCAGAGCTAGAGGGCTCCAAGAGCCATGCACTGTAGTGATTAGAGGCATCATCAATTTTGTATATCATTTTTGTAGCGAGATACATATACATTCATATATACTTGTAGACCTTTTGTATAGAAATATATTCAGTAGCCTCTCATTTTTTATAGTAGTGGCCCGATACATGTACATGACATTTGATACATACATGTGTATATATATATGTATGGATACATCGATTCTGATTGCCTGGCATCATTCATTTGGATATGTATATTCTTTATTTTTCATGTATGTTTATGCTATGGATGTTATATGCTCATATGGATGTATACTTACATTATATGCTAATATGATTTAATAAACATGCATGGTTGTATGTTAATTAAATACAATGATGATCTAATGGTTTTAATACACGTAATGTGATGTAGGGTCACACACACATGTACGTGGTCATTCACAACACAATTTTTTTTCCTAATGTGTTAATGAATAATGTCAACATATGTAGTGCTATTGCCCTCACATAGATGACACATAGAACACTATGCATAGTATCTACGAAGATTCATCACATTAACGGGCTCTTTTAAAGGCTTTCCATCCATAGATGACAATCCATAGGCACCTGAACCATATACGAAGATCACAATGTAAGGGCCTAACTAGTTAGGACTGAATTTTCCTCTCTGATGAGGCAACACATTTACATTTCTCTGGTTTTCATAGAGAACTAGATCTCCTATTTTAAAAGTCTTAGGAAGCACAATTTGATTATATTTCCTAGATAACCACCATTGATAAGCTTTAAGATGTTCAAGGGCTCGTAAACAACAATCATCGAGTATCTCCAGTTGATGCAAATGGTTAACTCGTAGGTTTCATCATCAATTAGCCCTTTAAGGTAAACCCGTAAAGACTAAATCTCCAACTCCAAAGGAATAATAGCTTCAGAACCATGCACAAGGTTGTAAGGTATTGTTCCCATAGCCGTAAAAACACTCGTACGATAGGCCCACAAAGCATACATCAGTTGAATATGCCAATCTTTTCCATGCTTATTAACTGTCTTATGGAGAATAAGCTCAAGATTTTTATTAGACGCTTTCGCTTGAACATTAGATTGTGGATAGTATGGTGTGGAAAACCTATGCTAAATAAGGAATTTATTGAGGAACTACTTCACTTCCTTGTTCTTGAAAGGCGTACCATTTTTAGAAACAAGCGTAGCAGGAAAACTAAATCAAGAAATGATGGTATTCATGAGGAAACTACATATAGCTTCAACATTCATGTATTGGAGTGGGATAGCTTCGACCCATTTCATGAAGTAATCTATAGCAGTAATGATAAAGGTATGTCCCTTGGAAGAAGGAGGTGATATTTTTCCAATAATATCCAACCCCCATTTTGCGAATGACCAAGGACAACTTTGATTTTGTGATTCTTGGGCAGGTGCATGAATAAGACGACTATGTTGTTGACATTGGGGGCACAAAGAATCTTGTTCCATCATTTTCCAATAGTACCCCATGTGTATCAATCTTTTTTCCAAGGATCTACCACCAAAGTGTCCACCCCTAGAGCCCACATGGGCTTCCTTAAGGGAAAGGAGTATTTCTGCTTTAGTGAGACACTGGAGAAGCAAGCCATTATAAGATTTTCTATAAAGGACATCAGACATAATAACATAATGAAAGGAAAGATTTATTATACGAGTGTGATTTTTCTTTTTCGCATCATTGAGAAAGTTTCTAGTCTTTAGGTAGTTATAGATATTAGAAAACCATTCTCCAGATTCCACATGGCAACATATAAGGGACTCGGCTTCAGGTTGGTTGGGGACTGTAGGGGTCCACAGGACCTAGACCACAAAGTGGTATTCTTTCGTATCTTCTTCTGAAGGTACCAAGGAAGCAGCACTTGTCATGGCATCAACATGTCTATTTTCTCTCCTAGGGATGTTGTCTATCATGAAAGAAGAGTACATTGTTCAAGCAAGGACAGGGCAAGGTCTCGATATCTAGACAGCTTACTCTACTTGGCTTGATAGGTTCCCATTATTTGGTTCACGATAAGTTCAAAGTCACCTAAAATATGAAGAAGTTTGATTTTTAGAGCGAGTGCGGCACATAAGCCAACAATAAGGGCTTTGTACTCAGCGATGTTATTGGTATATAGGGAAAATTTAGTCAAAAGGATAGAGGAACAGGTTTACCTTTAGGGGATATTAGAACCACGCTAGCTCTAGAACCATTTTGACACCTTGATCTATTGAAATAAATTTTCCACTCAAGGTCATGATTAATTACAAAAATATTTTCATCAAGAAACAAATCCAACCCTAGAAATGAGCGAGATGAGGGAGTGTCTACTAGCTAATCTGCAACCGCTTGACCCTTTATTGATTTATGAGTAACAAAATTTATGTTGAACTCAAAAAACAACATAACCCATTTCGCTAATCTCCCAACCAGGTCAGTGCTAGAGAACAGATCCTTTAAGAGATCTGTTTTTACTATGACATGTGTTTTAGCATGGAGGAGATAGTCCATCAAATTTTGCGTAGCAAAGATGAGAGCAAGTCATTGCTTCTCCATGGAGGAATAACGGGTTTCATAGTTAACCAAAACATGACTAATGTAGTAGACCGCTCTCTCCTTCCCAGTGTCATCATATTGAGCTAAAAGAGTTGCCAAAGCATATGGTGATGCAACACTTAGGTAAAGTAGAAAAGGTCTATCTTGCATAGTTGACATCAATATGGGAGGATTGGCCAAATAGGCTTTGATTGATTCAAAGGCTTTTGGACACTCTTCATCCCATATGAAGCAAACATCCTTTTCCAATAAACGAGTAAAAGGAAAGGTACGATCAACCAACTAAGATATAAATCTATGAATCACCTAAATATTCCCTTGTAAACTTTGCAACTCAGTGATATTCCTTGGTGGAGGCATGTTAACAATGGCATCAATCTTATTAGTATCAACTTCGATTCCACATTGAGAAACTATAAACCCCAAAATATTTTTGGCGTCAACGTCGAAGATGCTTTTATGGGGATTTAATCTCATCTTATAGAGTCAAAGCCTTTCAAAGATAAGATGAAGGTTATTTACATGATCTTGATGAGTTATCGATTTCACTAATATGTCATCAACGCAATCTTCTAAGATCTTATGGATAAAATCATGAAATATTAGGGTCATTTCCTATTGATAAGTAGCTCCCGCATTCTTTAATCCAAAGGGCATGACCACATAACAAAAATTACACCATGGGGTAGTGAAGGTTGTCTTGTATTGATCATCTAGGTTAATATGAATATGATTGTAACCCAAGAAGCCATCCATGAAAGATAGTAATGCATGGCTTGCAATCGAGTCAACAATCATATCTATATTAGGCAGCATAAAATCATCCTTAAGGGAAGCCTTATTAAGATCATGAAAGTCAATACATATACGAATATGGCCATTAGTCTTACTAACATAAAATATATTTGAGATCTAGGGGGGATAGTCGATAGGATGGATAAAGCCTACTTTCAACAGTTTCTCTATCTTAGTTTTGACCATCAATGCCACCCTAGGATTGATCTTTTAGATTTTTTGTTTAACCAGCTTGGCGTCAAGACATAGGATGATATTGTGAACCACTATAGATTCATCAATACCAAGCATATCCTTGTATGTCCAAGTGAAGATATCAAGATGAGAATGAAAGAGATCAGAGTGTTCACCTACTTCCTCTGAAGAGAGATATTTCCCTATCTTGATCACTTTTTTCTAAGGATTTAGGCTCCATAGAAATTTCAACAGTATCTCCTTTAAGAAGGGAACTATGGTGTTCAGGATGAGATATCATGACGTCATCAACGATGTTAGATAGATGGTCCTCCTCTTCAATACTTAAAACAAACTCTCTAAAGTACGCTTGATTGTGCAAGCGATACAAGAACTATTTCTTGTGATGATAAGGATGAAATGGGGAATAAGCACCTAGAAATTCCTCTAGTAATTCATCTAAAGAGAAGACATCTAGAGGGACCTTCTCAACCTGACCCTTTTCCTCTATTAACTCAGGACATGAACCAGGCTCAGTAGCTCGGCTAAAATCATAACACTCCACCAAGGCTTTTGCTTAGACTATTCAATGAAGCATCCCAAACCTAGATAGTGTTATCACAGCTTGAATTGGATAGGGACCTGAATCCCTTGCTCGATATGACCTAGACCTTTCTTCATGTAGCCATATTGAGAAGTGAGATCATATCTGAACCCGTAATGAGTTTGCAAAACCTCAAGAGGCGATGGCTACATGGAGAGTGTTTCATTCCACCAATGGATGTCAAACATTTCTACGAGGGTACTCCTGTCTTCTTTATCGAGCTCATTAATTTAATCTCCTTTGCTAGAGTAGGATTATTTTCCTCAGTGTAGTAACAAGTGATCTCCTAAATAGGATCACACTTCTCCTCCTCCACAAGAGTACCATCCACCTTTGTATCAAGGGAACCTAGGATATCCATGTAAGAGGGATTTTCCTTGTATTCTGCAACGAAGAATTCAAAGAAATTCAAGGAGCCCCAATCATCCCAAAGGAAAGTGTTTTTTTGAGAAGTAGACGAAGGAGACTCAGGGTCTTCTGCTTTAGGTGATTCTCCATTTCTAACACTCACTCCAGGAATGACTTCCACAAAGGGTATCGATGAAGAACATGCCATAGCATCAGTGGTCAAAGATAGAATACAATTCTTGAGAGTAGATACAATCGAAGCACAACCGGTAGCGGCCAGTTCACAAAGGTGAAAACCTTCTAGATCTACTTTAACTATAACTACTCAATTATTTGCAATGAACTTCAAAGAACAATGTAAAGTAGAAGTCACCACACCCATAGCATGGATCCATGGTCTCCTTAAGAGGAGATTATATGGTAAGGGGTCGGGCATCACATAAACCAAAGTGGGTAAGGTAACGAGACCCAGCTACAAAGGTAGTATTATCATACCTAGAGTTTGGCAGTCGACGTTATCAAATCCATGAATGTACAAGGAGGAAGCCACTAAAGAAGATTAATCAATATTAATTTTAGGTAATAGGTCTATACCACAAAAATTGAGAGATGAACTGGTGTCAATGAGGGTGTGCATAATACTGATATTGTTAACATTGACTATAATCATCAGAGGCTCTGCTTGCTTCTACACATCTAGAGGCAGGAATTCTTGCGGGTGGAATGTGATATTCGATGAATCCACATGAATATGAGCCAACAACACATTAATATTTGTGGGCCTAGTGGCGGTAGGCAAGAGAATCTTTAGTAAATCCTCCTGGAGCATCTCCTAATAAACCGGAGTGGTTTGAAGCAAGTCCTAAAGCGAGATCTTAGTCGAAGTAACATGAAGCTACTCGACAAGATCATAATCGCTTGGTGCTTTGATCATGGGTTTAGGTGTTGAAGGAGGGCTTGGTTGAGAAGGTGGTAAAGAAGTAGGGACAAATGGTTGTATGTAGGAACAATGGGTTGTTCATTCAAATTTTGCTTATTACTCCTTCTAAGATATGTGTGTCTGACAACATTATAAGATATAGAATCTGTAGCTTTCACGAACCTTGAGTATAAGTCCAATGAACTATTACAACATGAAATACCATAAATAGAATCTGAGTTAGATGGGGTCACGTATATGATGTGTTTCTTAGGGTTTGGAGGAGCCACATATACCACCAACACATTTACTAACCCATCAGCCTGTCGAGAGGAGACTTGTTCAAGAGATTTGTAGATAGGGGAGAGCACTCCCAAGAAAACATTTGGGCATCTTCCAACATATAAGAATCTTCCTTAGAAAAATTCATGAACATGCAACACACGAAGAAAGATTCGATGTTCACGTCAGGTTCACCAAAATGTGATATAAGAGCGATTCACTGCACATGGACTGTCTCTCCTTTCTCAAGAGATCACCAAGGAACAAACTTCCCTTATACACCTCAAAATAACATATCAACAGAATAATAGAGAACTAAGATTCAATTATGCTTCGGGAAAAAACTACCAGAGACCCAGGGAGAGTAAAGCTAAGAGATTATAGTCTCAGAAGAGGGAGCTCTCAGCTAAAAGAAACTAGTGCGGTTCTAAGATGCCAACGCGACACGCTATCTTCTAAAGGACACATTGGTGTCCTGAGCAAAAGAGAAATCAGTAGCTCAAATGGATAGAAATAAACTTTACTTCTAAGCTCAGGGGTAAGATGAACTGAACTATATAACTAACCAAAAAACTAGAATTTGAAATGAACACAAGGATGCTTGGAGAATATTACCTTCCTCTGGATGTCTGAATCTTCACTCCAACCTCTTCTTCGTGGCCTACACACAAAAGAATGAGAGGAAAGTTATTGGGTGGTTGTATAGGGGCTTGCCTTAGTCAGACCCCACTTTGGTGTTCCCACCTCCATGGACAACCAAATTGGAAAAGAGTGCTAAAGAAGTAAACAAAGCATGTAGTGAAAGAAAAACCCACTCAAGAGTAGAACCCGCACCACAAAAAGTGTGTGGTGAAAGAAAAACCTACTCAGGAGTAGAACTCGCACCACAAGATATTAAAAGGACAAGTATGAAAGGAAAGTGAAAGAGAGAGAGAATTACACATAGGCCTAGACCCTATCCGAAGCACATGGATGCACCATTGAGTGCTTACTTGAGAGCTTTTGTAGCTGCTGGGAGGACCTCAGTCCAGCATTGCTTCGCTTGTGAGAGCAATGCTATCAAAGATGTGGAGATCACAAATTTGGAGAAAAGTAACAAGAGAGCTTGAGTGATGTCTTCCAACCCCCAAATGAGAGCCAAAAAGGGATTTTTAATGCTTGCAAGGGCGACAAAGATATGTTACTTTCAGAATGTAACTGCTAGGACACGTGTCTCCAGAGTTAATATCCTAGATTCCACGTTTTGAACTTGGGAAACCGCCAGGATGCTAGCATGTTGCACAAATGTCTACATGTTGCACATGCATCCAAAGCGTAGATTCTCAAGTAACGTGTCACCAGGATTTTGTCATTAATGTTCCAAGGCATCATAAATGCTAGGAAAAAATGCCAAAATGTGGAATTTCCCCTCGATGCAATTCTGTGACATTACACTTACTAATGACAACATAATTAAACTAATCAAAGCATAAGTAAAGACAATGTCAACTCAATACCAACTTCTCACAATATTGAAACAATCTCCTACTCATACAGTTGACACCAATGACAACACATAAGCATGTTGGCACCAATGACAACACCAACTGTACATACTTGCAACATTAAGAATACATATATTTGTTTTAGTGTATACCCAATATTTTTGTGACTAATATTTTGTGTATATACTATGTATATATATCAATATTTATTTATATATTTTATATTCTATGTGTTCACACCAATATTTTTTTGGTTTAGTTTTTAATTCATTATACAAAAAAAATTATATTCATGTTTCTTTTTTCTTGATATATATAAAATATATACATTCTCTTTTTTAAGATTAGTCAGAAGAGAAATTAAAAAAATTATAAACCCTAGGTTGATGGCCCTCCCATCGTAGGGAGGTCATGACCTTAGCATCATAGGATTTGCAACCTATGGTAGTTGTACACCCTTGTGTGAGGTGGCGGCTCCCCCTTTCCTTGGGGTAGTAGTCTCTGTGGAGGTCGCAACCCCATAGGGGTTCATGGCCTACAAGGTTGCACCCTAATTTTTGCTCTTTTTTGTTTTATATTTATAACTGTTAAAATATTTTTTTTAAATTTGATTTTAAGATATATACATTATTAAATTCTTAACTTTTCATAAATAATAATTGAAAATTCTTTAAATTCCTATATATATATACCTTTGCATATACTTTTATATTTAAAAAGGAAAAACTATTTTTAAATCAATAGTGTATTAGGAATCTTTTGTTTCTTTAATTTCAAATTGAATCCATTTATTTTTCACTACTTTACTCAGATGTTAATATGAAAATTTATATAATTGTTTCATTTATCTATATGTGTGGGTGTGGGTCTTTATTGATATAGCTTGCATTTTATTTTGTTACATTATAATGAAATACCCTTTTTCAAGATTCAATAACCTTTTTAGTTTATTCTCTTGTGACCCTATTTAAATCCTTCTAAGGACATTGTAGAGACCAAACTATAACTTTCTTACTTCAAGATTTTGGAGCAATAACTAAAAAATAATTATATGTAGCTTTGTATTTTAAATAAGATTAAATAGAAGACTAATTATGAATCCTAAGAATAGGATATTGGGCCTAGCAATTATTTGAAATACTATGTATATTTCCTTTTGTTATATATATTTATTGTGGAGTCTGCAACATGGCCTAAAAGAGGAATAAAATGGAGATGAAACCTTATTAATGGGAAAGACAACTTTTAATACTTTCTCTTATTTAATATCTTTATTGAATGAAACAAAACATACAAGCATATTTTTTTCATTTACTTTCACAACCCATGAAACTAATGATGAATATTAACAAATCTCACTATTCTTCCAAAAAATTTACATATGTGCAATAGCTTCAAGAATCTTCTTAGGATACTTTCCACACACATGTTTCAACATGTTACAATAAAGAAATGAAAGTAACTATTTTCTCACTTTAGTTTCATCTTCAAGGTCTTCCTCACCTACACATTAACACAAAAAAATTCCAATTCCTATGTGATGCTCACCTCTCAACCATTGACCTACTCATAGGTCACCCCCGAGCTAGGAGACCTCTCTAAGAACCAAGTTACACACAAGCTCATACAATATTTACAATCATAATGAAACAACATCCAAATTTTCAATGAACATATATTCATCCCTTAATCCATTTTTCCATCCCAAAACCGAAACACAATCTCTTAAACAAATATCCCCCACAACCCATTTTTCTCATACACATAAACTATGGACATTCTGCACATATGGGTGAGTTTATCCCTAGCATCCCATATCATATTCATAACATAAATCAACAAAAACACATATATTTCAAGAATGAAACACTGCCCATAAATTTTAAATCTTATACACATACCCTACAAAACAAATCAAGAATCTAAGAAGGCCTACCTTGAGATTTTTCAAAAATGAAAAGAATGGGTTGAAATCATATTCAACTCCAACTCCTTTCAAATATTTTCCAAAACCAAGCCAAGAACCCTTCCAAATCTCCAAGTAGAAACTTCTTCTCAAAACCGAAAAACAAGAAGCAAAGAAAAATACCCTTTTTTAATTTCAATTAAGAGTAAAATATAAAAAACCTAATTTGAGTTCCATGAATGAGGGAGTGACACTTGTCACTCTCTCATTCCTCCCTCATGCAAACTCTCCCACAAGTTCTCACACATACATGTGAGACCTTTTTGGGAGATGGGGAATGTACTTGGGCACTATTCCCATGGTCTCTTACAAAATAGGTTCACACATGTGAATCATTTGTGTGCTTTCCCCAAATTCAGAAACAAACTTAGGGAAATGAGAATGACACAAGACAAGTCATATATTCATCATTCCAAGACCTAATTTTCGTCACTCCTCTTAATGGCCCATTAAGAGGGGTCAAATCAAGGTCCTTGACCAAGTTTGGGGTGTAAAATAACCCCATACTCATAGGTATTTACCCTAGGATACCAAAAAATAGGAAAACAATTAAAATTTATCTTTCAAAGGCCCTCAAAAACCCCATAAAATAAGCCATCCAAAATTTTGCACGTATGATGCCAACTCACATCCTAGGATCACATGAAATAAAATAAAATAAAATAAAAACTAACATTCATAATTATCTTTACAAATTAAATACATCACAAACACATTCATAATCAACATTGTGAATTAAACACATCATGAATGAGACTATAGTCCCTCATATTGACTATGGTCTTGGTTTCATGGTTTAATCACATAGGATTCTCGAGAGATCGTCGATTCCATAGGACATGGAATTATACATGCACACTCAATGCCACATGTTAATATGTTCAATAGTCATCATAGTCAAAGCAACGTATTTAAGTAACCACATATACATATATTCATAACTCCATTCTAATAACAAACTATTTATAATATTACCTTCTATCAATCTATCTAATTCCAATTAAACTTAATTTTCAAGATTCATAGCTTTTCAATTTCATAAGGCATGTTTCATTTAATACATGTATAAATAATATTACTTAATTCTAAGTAATCATCTAATTATTCTAGATTATCATTTCATTAAATCTTATCTAACATTGCATTCTCAATTTTACCTTTCTTGAATATAATATTATTCAAGCATATAATAATAAAGCATCTCTAGCTACTATACTATAACACAAAATTGAAGTCTACTAATAAGCTATTTATATCAACCTTCATGATTAAGAAAAACATAATGAGATACATTTCCTTTAATCCTCATAAAGTTTAACAACATCAATTTACCCCAATTACACATTTAGATATTCTAGATTACCCATTTATTATGAATCATCTATTGTCACCTTGTCCCTTTTACCCTTAGACCCACATATTTGCATTAATCCTATAATCATCATTAGCATTTTTTTACTAGTTTAACTTATTTAATTAACTTAATCATTATACAAAGGATCCTAAAGTATGGAGTTACTTGGATTCAACCAATGTCATTGTTAGTTCTATCCCATGTTTTTGATACAGTAAGTAGTATTTACAGGGTTTTTTACCCTTTACATAGAGAGCCACAAGGACCAAAAAAGGTCAAGTCCAAAAAACATTAAAGACCAAGCCAAAAAACATACACAGTGGGCCAACAACCGACAAACATATAGTGTAGCAACAACAAATTAATTGAAATTTTCCTAGTTCTTAGAAAGGAGATTAACAACATCATCCCCAACCCATTATGAGCCTTCTTCAACATTATTCTTGTCCATTTCATCCTTCATCACCGTAGAGAGGGTGTTGCTAACACAATGGACCAACTTGACAGTGAAATGGGTCAAGCCACAAAATTTCTTTTCCATCTTTTCCATTCTTTCCTATAGCACACGGAGCTCCTCCCCATAATCTGCAACCTTCTCAATATCAATGAGCTCCACATTTAGAGGGTTCGAGGACTAGGAGGATGATTTCTACTTATGAACTTTTCTAATATCAAGAATGGTGTGGGGCCCTCCAACATACTCCTCATCCCTGCAATCTTTGATGTCAGACCACTCCTCATTTGTATCCATCTTGTTAACCTGCACTTCTTGTTATTCTTAGCTAGCCTACCAGACCTCCTAATGATGGTATCACCACCAATCACCTCTATAGCAGTGACCACCGTGTCCCCCTTAGAGTCCTTACCCACAAAATTCTTTCCTTTGCTATGCTTGGTCGGAGGCTCCATCAAACCCTTCCCATCATCCTTAACTTTCTTCTTTTGGGTTGGTTTGCTAATAGTATTGGTAGGGATCGACTTGATCTCATAAAGACTAGCCACAACACTAGTATGAGCAATCCCTGCATTCCCCTTAAGCTTCTTGGTAGTAGGTTTAGGCTTATGAGTTTCAGTGGTAACCAGATGGGTTTCCTGATGGGACTTTTTGACTCAGACAGGGAGATATTGGCCATAGCAGGGTGTTCAATTTCCTCAACATGAACATAAGAAATGGGTTTGGGTAGGCATAACACAAGATGGAAGTGATAGAGCCTCAAAATGAGGCCTTGGTGGAGTGACAAGGGAGGAGTATCCTCAAGGTTTAGGCTAGTAGTCTCAATACATTTTTCAACAAAGCTCTCTGAATCCTTAAGAAGGAAAAAAGGAAAACTTAACAAAATTGTGTCAGAGGTGATTTAAAAGAGGGAAGTGATAGAAATAGTATGTTTTGTATCTACCTTCAAGGGTCACATACTTCATTAGGGGGAGGCAGACTTGGTCCCAAGGCTATAGGAGAGCCTCTCTCTCAAACCCCGACTAGTTACGAACTGGCTTCTCATTCCCCACAAAGAAGGCATTCAAGCTCTCATTATCTTGGGCCTTAGTATGCTTTAGGTACTTCTTACCACTGGTACACAATATCCCCTTCACCTGCACAATCACCTCCTCATTCACTTCAAAGGAAATACCACCCATGGTAACCTTTCTATCTTTCCAAGAATTTGCAAATTGCGCAAATAAATTAGGGTCATGACCCACCAAAATTTCCATCAAAGGAGCCAACCCACCTTCAACACATATGTGCCACACCAATGAATCCTTGCAAAATTCACCACTATTGTCTAGCTCCGTTCACACCCTATCGCCACCCATAATGCCTCTCTGCACATGGAATATTCAGAAAACCTATGAGAGAAAAAGGTTAGAGGAATTGGTTAAGTGAAAGGTCACCCACACACTTAAGATTTTAAGCCAAATGATGTAGCCTTGGGAAATCAAAGCAATGCATAGAACACACGCTTGAGGAGTTAAATCCCTAAAGGAAATCTTGGCGATCTCATTAAGGAAAATCTTCAAACACTTGTGGCTAGGTAAGTAGGACATAATGGGAATGGAAGGTTTTTGTTCCATGTTGTTATCACATAGAAACCAAAGCTAGAATGATGTCGGGCCAAATTTAGAAACACCTAAGATCCTGACCTTTAGAAGAGGCAGAAAAATAGCAGAAAAGATAGGACCAATTAGAAGCTTTATCTCGTAATTATTAGTCACATAAAAACTAAAATAAAAAAAACTTCATGGATATACGATATCTTAGTGCAATCCCCAAAAGGAGATTACGTAAGGTACAACCCGGCTTGGCCTTAATCATAAGTACCCTCCATAATTCCTCATGATGGCCTTTTTAAAAATGGACTCCACCCCATTATTTAAATTTTTCCACTTGTAGGACACCTCACCATTAACACCTATTCACATAGCCCATAAGACAAGAATGTGGACCCCCATAAGGCCCATAAAAATGCATGATTAGTTATTATCATGGATCAAGTAAGGGATTTTCTCCTTTAGAATTAAACCTTGAATACCTGGCGGTAGGTTCCCCAAATTATGCCAACACTTAGAAATTTTCCAATGTGTGCCAAAGTTGGCTAAAGCATCAGCCACTTGATTTCCCTCCCGATAAATGTGAGTAGCAATCTTCAAATTCAACTTAGACACAAAGAGCCTTACATGTCTAATAAAATGTCTTTAGTACTCCAACCCAGTAATCTACTAAAGTTAACGACATCAATAATAGACTTAGAATCACCTTTGATATGAAGGTTCAAAATCCCCATAGACACAACTAACTGGATGCCCTTTATCAGTTCTCTAGCTTCCGCAATCATGGAAGACTGGATGCCAATCCCCCTAGAGTAACCAGCCACAAAATTTCCCTTGCAATCTTTGATAACACCTCCTATGCTAGCTCTGCCCAGGTTGCCTTTGGCTACCCCATCAAACTTAAGTTTATACCAACCACTATCCATAGGTTTCCAGATAGTGTCCCTTCTATCCATGGATCTAGAGTTGTCATAGGAATTGGCATCCAAGTTTTGATGCCAAGCTTTGGCCATAATAATTTCCCCCTTAGTCGGTCCTTTATCCAAGATTTTCCCTTTGGAAAGTGAAATGTTTCCTGCAATGAGCTGAGATCCAATACCAAACACTTCCTTTGGACTCATCTCAATATTCCTATAAATCCTATTATTTATCTCTTTCCATAAGCACCAACAGATAATGGGGGGGACCTAGTTCCAAATCTCACAAGGTAAGGGGTGGATGAAGGGTCCAATCCAACTTAAGATAAAGGACTTAATACCCTTACACATGGTCCACTAAATTCCCAAATGCTATAAAGCTAGCTCCCACACACCAATAGCAAATGGAGAGTGTAATAGCAAGTGGTCCACTGATTCTTCATTGCACTTGCATAATAAGCACTTGTTGGGGATTTGGAATCCCATTTTCCTCAAATTTTCCTAAGTAAGAATCCTGTTATGGCAGGAAATCCACCAAAAGATGTTAACTTTTAGGATCATGTGTTGATTCCAAACCCTCTTCCAAAGGTCAAGGAAAATTCCCTGGTCCATCAATAGATTGTAAGCCAATTTAACTAAAAGATAACCCTATTTGTCATGAGTCCAGAAGAATTCATCCCCCATGATGGTTGATAGAAGTCTAGTAAGGGAGAGCAACTCCTGCAAGGACTTGGAAAGGAGGCTTAGTTCAAGGGATAAAGGGAAACAAAGGGCCAAATCATTCCACTTCTTAGCACCATGTGGGTCAAGGAGGTAATCACTAATGTAAACACCAAAGAACCATTGTGCCAGCCTCATAAGATTCCTAAATTCAGAGTTTTCCAAAGGGGTATCAAGTAACCATGGGTCCTCCCAGAATCTGATATTATTACCATTACCAATCTTCCGTTTCATCCCAATCCTAAGCAAACCTTACAGACTGCAAATGCTCCTCTAGGCCAAGGAACCCGAAGGGTGAATCTCTAAAAGATAGTCAATCAAAGGTTTGTTTTGAGATACTTAGCATTCATAATCTTGCACCAATCTTTCCTATTCCTTAGTTGGTCCCAGCCCACTTTGGCCATCAATTACATATTGGTATTAGAGATAATCCTTATCCCAAGCCCACCACAATGTTTAGGTTAACACAATTTGTCCCATTTAACTAGAGAAAAATTCTTCCTCGGTCCCCAACCAGAGGAAATTCCTTTGAATTTTCTCAAACTTCTCAACAATATATCTGGGGATCT
The DNA here is from genome assembly GCA_007258455.2 of Sequoia sempervirens. Taxonomy (NCBI): domain Eukaryota; kingdom Viridiplantae; phylum Streptophyta; class Pinopsida; order Cupressales; family Cupressaceae; genus Sequoia; species Sequoia sempervirens. The sequence continues at coordinate 107,192 of VDFB02276873.1, forward strand.
TAAAAATAGAGAGGAAGTAGACAGGGATACCTTAAAGAGCAATATATCTAGGGATCTATCCCATGTTAATACCCACTAGTGTTTTATGAATCACAATCTATTTCATCATATTGCTAGTACACTTAACTAACTAGATTTTTTTTATTTTTTCGTCAACACTACACAGTTAGATTATCTTATATTTATAAGATACCATCATATAGTTTAGGGGTATGTCACACATTCCTTTAAGCTAGGTGACCATATTGGTTTATAAAATATGCACTATGATATAGGATTTATCAATCTTTTATTATGACAATTCCTTGAATTATTATTAAACTCCTTCACTACTTGAACATATTCATGCCTTGGTGATTTGATCAAGAGGGATAATTCCCATAGGGTTCACCTCTTTAGCCCATGATATCTCATCATGCCAATCTAGTTACTTCTTTTAACAATTTGGTTCTATTTATTTATCTATTATTGCATTGCACCTTAGAGATTAGGGTTATACTAATGGTACTCAAGGTGAGGCCTTATAGAATTATGATGAATTTTAAAGTAGGGAAATAAGTATCCTTATTCTTTTCTAATTTATAACCAAAGGTTAATTGGGAAATTAAAATTTTAATTTTAAATTTTTGAGTATTATTTAATGGTGAAATTGGAAAAATGAATAGTTTTCCTTTGTATTTTTTTCAGAAAATTTAAATTTTTGAGTGATTCTAGATGAAATGTGAAATAAAAATCCTCCTTAAACATTATTGATTTAGAACATTATGAGGCCATTTTTCATTTCAAAAAAATGAATTTTATGCATTGTTTTTCATGCCACATTCATTGGAGAATGTGTTTATCTTAGGGTTTAGGTATTAAAGAGAGTTATGAGAATAGATCCCAACATGAACCCAACCCAATGTGGCATGTAGGAAATCATACTATGAGGAGTTTAGATTAATAAGTTAAAAATAATGAGATATGGGTAATTAATTAACCAAGATAATGGATATCCCCCTCATGCCTTGAGTGCTCATAAAGTATAAGGATGATCGAGGAAGACAAACCTCTAATAGAGTGTAATACTTGTAATATAAAGTACCCTCGTCTGTATGAGAAGACACTCGGTTCTAGATTGATCCCCACATGAGTGTCCATGATGGAATTCCTTCTGTTGCTCTATTTTTACTTCATCTAAAGATAATGCAATAAAATTAATACTTTGTTATTTTTTCCTATAATACATCAAGTTTTTCTACCTTATCAAGATAACTTGCCCATTTTTATCCACTATTTATTGACCAATACATGTTAGGAAATCTAGAAATGCTTATAAAAGATAATTTAAAGTATTATGTTCAAAGTAATCTATCATTGGATGCCCTCTAGTCAAAGTATGAAAAATAAAATTCAATTGAACAATTTTCGTCATTTGTGCTTCTCCCATCACTTTCCAAATTAAGCTTAAATTGAAACTACACATGTAACAAGCTTCATCTTTCTTTCTATATGTGTATCATATTCTAGGAAATGCTTAACGTGAATATATTATTCAATTTTTTTCAATCTTATGACTAATTTTTCCTTTCCATCTTTGATTTATTTTTCATAAAATTTACCAACATATTTTTCTATGGTGTCATTTTTTAGCTAAAACTTATTTTCCTTACCATACTTCCAACTACAAATCTTACACTTACATTTTGTAACACCTCTCTAAACCCAGGCTGGTAAAATAGTATTTTGATTTTGATTTGATATTTTAAATGTTAAATGTTATCATAATGAGATTTGACATTGATGTTTAAGGGAAAAGGTTATCATGATTAGTCATTATGTTGGATTACATGTTTATATGTTTATAAACTACTATCATTGTTGTTGAATGATTATGGACAAGAAGGGGATGATTTCATAACACTCGTATCCGAGAGACTTACGATATCATGACCCTCTTCTTGATGACTGATGTTGCTTTGACTATATGATATATGTTATATGCACATGTACCTTGACGTATAATTGGAGTGATGTAGGTATTGAGTATCGACTCTGCCTGGATCCATAGGCTTGAGCGTACTCATATTCCCCGATGGTGGTTACTGGAGGTAGTCACAAGCCAAATGTCCCCTATCCTATCTCACTGTACCTTGCTAGGGCAGTGTTTCCTTGTTGATGTCTTACCATTTGGTTACCTAACGGTAATGTCCGGAGCACCTTTCAGCCGTATGTCTGGAGCACCTTTCAATTGTATGTGGTTTACCAATATGTCTCAGTGAGGTATTTTGTTATCATTTTCATGAATATGTTATGTGGCTATATATTTTGGTTGTCAGTGCTATGATATGTTTTCATTGACATCTTTTTGTGATTCCATATATGGTATTTCATTGTGTTTAATTGATTTGAGATTTGGATGGTTTTATCCATGAGATTTTAAATATGTTATTTTAAATGAATTTTATTGATCATTTGAGAGAATGATATATTTCATTTGGAAAATTTTAAATGATTTTATTAATCCTTCATGTGAGCCCTCATAGTTTTATTTAAATCTTTTTGGGGTGCTTGTGTGTATTTTAATATTTGGATTTAAAATATTATTATTATTATTATTGTATGAAAGAGGGAATGTTGGATAATTAGTGATTTTAATTAATTTCTTTGGAGAGCATTAATAGTTTGTTTAATAAAATGATCTATTTCATTTTTATTGTGTTAAGGAGTTAGTTAAAAAAAAAGGGGGGCGACCTTGTTTTGGATATATATACTTTTATTTTTTTGTTTTTGGGGGGAGTTATCTTTTTAGAGAAAAAAATTATGATTTGGGGAAAGGGGAGAAAACCCCACAATTTGAGCAACTAAGTTGGGGAAGAAACATGGAGATTTTTCTAAGAAGAAATTTGTGGGTATTGGATTGTTGAATTCAGTGAACCATTTTCTTTTTGTTGCTCTGTTTGGAAATCTCGTCATACCTTGCTAACATAGCATTTCTTCATTTCACATTTGAGCAGATTTGAGGTATTCTTCTGTGTTTTCCTTGAAATTTTTGAGTTATAAATGTATGCATGAGTGTTTGTTTAAATGTCTTGGAAGTCTTGGTTGCTCTGGGTGTTATGAAATTTTGGTTGTTGAGTTTTCTTTTCAGCCTGGTTATGGTATTTGCTTTTGGGGAAGGTATGAGTCTTTCCTAATTCTATACAAATCTCTTAGTTTAAATTCAAATCCAACTATGAGATACACCTGGTAATGCTCAAATCTGAACTGGGTTGGAGTCCAAAATAAATTTGGAATACTTTATGTTTTGGCCAAAATTTGTGCAACTTGTTAAAAAATGTTTTTCTTTGCTACTCTTTATCCACTTGTTAAAAATGAAAAATAAAGGTGGATTCTAAGTAGAAATGGCTAAATCTCAACTGAGTTTTTGGCAGATTTTAATTTTGGGCACTTTCATTTTTGGTCAAATTTGTGCCTACTTGTTAAAATGACGTTTTTCTTTGCTACTCTTTTACCGTCTGTTAAAAATATAAAATAAAATTGGATTTCATGTAGAAACACCCATATCTCAACTAGGTCTTTGTCCGAATTTTAATCCGGACACTTTCATTTTTTTATGTGTTTTGCCCAGCCATGCATAAAATGATGTTTTTCTGAACAACACCTTATTTTGGGTCATAAAATTGAAAATTAAAGATGGAATCCCTTTAGAAACATCGAAATATGAACTGGGTTGTTGTCTGATTTTAGATCTGGGCATTTTTATCTTTTCATAAAAAATTTATGCCTCTTCTCATTCATTTGAACAACAACTAGAACCATGTTTTGTGCCACTGTCACTTAGTAGATTCTATCTAATTTTAAAGTGGTTTTGTGGGATGATTTAATGAGGTTAATACTGATTGCATGATTGGTTTCTTTTATGGAGTTATTGGCGAATATTTGTATGGTATTTGATCTTCTTGTTAGTGTATGTGATCAACTATTTAAATGATTTAACAACAGTGTTTGTTTGGCTGTTTTAAATGGTTTTTATTATGATTTTAGTGGTTTTTTATTGTTTTGTATTTTCTTTGGGTTCCTCATTTGGTTAAACAAGATGGGGTAAAACAATTATAATATAATGAGTTCTCGTGCATGGCCTTGAGCACTTGTAAAGGCTAAGAATGCACTCGAGAAGGCCTATCTGTCTATAGGGCATTGAGTCATTCATTTGCAGGGTGTTGATTTGATAATTACTGAGTTTCTTCATCTGTATGAGAGGTGTACTTGATTTTTGTGTGGTGCCATCCCTTCGAGCACCCATGATGATACTCCTTATAGTCTGATCTCTAGTACTCTGTACCTTAGTAGTCATGAATAGTACCTGACAGATTATTGTATGAGCATCTTCGTGTTGTGATATTGACTTTAATGCATTGTATTCTATGTTTGCTCCGTGTCTGATGTGAGTGTTGGCCATATGTTACCCTTGCCTTGTTATTTATACTTGGGTTTTGTGACTACCTCTGAGCATGGTGGGGTGGCCTCTTTTGAGTCCACGTGGTAGGGAGGCGTTGCCACCGCCATTGGGGACCGGTGTACAAGTTATTGGAGCATCAGTTGGAGGTGTTCTATCTCTTTTTTCGTATTTTATCAGTTGATGTATTTAATTCATGGTTATGCCATTGTACTCATGTATATTTTTTTCTGTGTATATTATATTCTCTTGAGAGAGAAAATGTAATTGTTGTGCAATTTTTCGCACACATGCCCCACTATAAGCAGGGACCCTCTTTCGCTTCAGTTTTGGTGTTTTGGCCCTTTCTTTTGAGGTTTTGTCTAACCTAGGCATGTGTTTAAATTGTTTATTGTGAATGCCTTAGTGTTTTCCCCAGGTTATTCATTGAAAATCCTAAGTTCTGGATGAATTTTGGGCTTTTGTTAGGATTCAGGATTTTCCGCCCTGGTCGGATTTTCCCAGATCCTGCTTGGACTCCGGCTGGACCCTTGTTATTCGGGGATTTTTTATTTTCACGGATTTCTGTGTGGGCTGGATTTTCTCAGATTCTGCCCTGTCGTCGGATTCCCGAATTCCTTCTCTGACTATCTTATCGACTGCATTAATGGCTCCGTGTGTGTTCTGAGAAGTATACTTAACTTAATTTTGAGATCTTTTGCACCATTATGCTCACTATTTGTTGTTGTCTGAGTTGAGAGCCACATCATTAGAGTTTATTCTTTGAGATTTTGGCTTTGTTTTGGGACATTTGGCTTTGAATTGATTGATTTGGTGGTAATTTCTTGTGCATTATCACCTGTGTTCGTTGTAGACACCCTTGAGCTTCGCGTTGGCTACTTCTGAGATCAATTCCCGCTTTATAATGGTATGTGTCTGATTGCTCTACTTTCAATTGAATTATGAATGGCACGTTGATATTGTGAGGGCCTGTGGGATTTGAGTTTCGGTGTATTTGTTTATTTCGTGCTAGGGTTGTTCAGTATTGGATCCTTTGTCATTTCCCAAGCGAGTTTTGAGTTCATGTGCTCATCTACATTTTAATGAATCTTTCCTGAGAGTAATTAGTAAACCCTAGTGATGACTTAACAGTTGAAACAACTAAATTATAAACGTGCCTGTGCGCTAATGGTGGATGATTAGGGTTTTTAGACCTAGGGCAGTTCCATGTCAGGTGATTTCGTCGTAGGATTGACCTAGAATGTGAATAAAATTCATGAAAGGTCCATCCCCGACTTACCCTAAGTTAAACTTTCTGAAATCCATAGTCATGGCTCAGTGTCGTAGTCCGGGATAATCCATCCCTTCCAAATTTTATTCGCTGTGACCATTCGAGATTGCTGAGATATCATATCGACCACCTTGAGGTTCACCGAAGTGGTCTTCCTAGGTTCGCATTGGATCGCCGTGACAGTATCATTTTTACACCGATGAAATCCTTTATGCATATCAGTCGACGAGAGCTTTGCTTTCGCCGAGACCTCACCCCGTGAGAAGATGTCTCATCGACATGCTTGTTCATACTTGCTTTCGCCCAGACAATTCCTAGTCGCCAAAAGGTCATGGCGAGATCCAGTAGCTTTACCGATATTCATTCTGCTTCACCAAGACATCTGTCTTTCAGTGAGACCTCCCACCGAGCACTTTTGTTTTCATCGACCTCTATTCTTTTAGTCATTATAACCCTTCGAGGTCGGTGAGATGTCATGTAGGTCATCCTGTGTCTCACCAAAGCCCTTTGTGGGTTTGTATTTGATCACCAGGGCATTTCACCGAAACCACTAAGTCTTAGCGAAGCCTCTCCTAGTGACTTCCTTCAGTGAGACTCCCAAAAGTCGCCGATACTTCTCATCGAAATGATTAACTCTTGCCGAAACTTTCGTTCCAGGAATCTCCATTAGTCCAGAATTTTTCCTATATCGCAGATATCCATCAGGTCCAGATTTCTCCAAAATCCACCGTTTCCATGATTTTTTCGAAGTCTCCTCTCTAGCTCATTTTTTGCGGGAATCTGTCTCTGGCGGATTTTCCCGAAAGTTGATGAAACATAAAGAAACATGAAATAATTGGATTCGTTTACAATTTATGATGCATTTGATGATTATTTAATGTCATATTTGGATCTCCCATGTAAATTTATTGATGGAAAATGATCAAGTTTAATGATTAAGTAGGTGTTTCCTGGTTATTCCGTTGGAATCCGATCGGTCTGGAATTTCCCGAAATTCCTCTCTGGCTCAGATTCCGCGGATGATCTTGAAACCCAAAATTTGTTATGGTCATTTTATATGAATTTTAATAACACCTTGACTATATGAGATGCATTCTAATGGTGTTTTGATGGATTAACCTTGCTTTCCTATGGATTTTATTATGTTTTCATGTTGAGTGCACGCTGAATCAAGCAAAGCAGCAGTTGCTTCTTCATTGACTGATGCAGAGAGGGTTAAGCTAGACATCAAGAGCAAGGTCCCTGAGAGTAAGATCACTTATGTCTGGTCAGAAGTCACTGATACAAATGTTGGCCTCTGGAACTATGAGGAATTTAAAGAAAGAATGGTGGCTGATAATCCTCCTTTGGTGACTAGAAGGATGATGGAGTCAGGATTGTCACATGTTGCTAGTTTCCCTTCTACGGTGCAATGCTATGAGTTGGTCTTTGAGTGCGCCAAGCGCTATGATCAGGATACACAGAGGATTATTGGGCCTCAGGGGAGAGTTGTTTCCAATCTCAACCTAGTCTCCATTGCCCAAACCTTTGACATGCTAGTCTGGTCTCATGTGGTGGGATTCACCATTGAGGCAGCTCAAGAGTTCTACGATGACCAAACTGTGAAATCGCAGTAGCTGATCAACTCCTGGCTGGAGAAGCCCAAGTCCCACTATTCCAAGTTGCCTAAGTAGCTGTACAAAGCAAAATTCAAGAAGGAGTACTATGATGCCATCACCTTTCTTAGCAGGGTGCTTGGATTGAAGAGTGATGGTACATTTGAGAATTGGATGTGCCATGCGATTGTGAGGATGGAACAAGAAAAGATTAACTACCATTGGGCAGTGGTCATCAACCAAGTAATTCACAAACAATTGTCCAATATGTTGCAGACAAAGACCTTCACAATGACCTCATATTTGGTCTATGCGCTGGCTAGATTCCATCCCTACAGAGGATTAGATACAAGGGGAATTTTCGAACAAGATATTATCTATGAGGTTTACCCTTAGTTGTATTTAGGAAGCTCAGACTATAGGAGGGAAAATGATGCATTTACCATGCATATTACCAGAATGCTTCAGGAAGTAGAGCATGTCAAAATTTCAAATCAAGCCAAGGAGCTCATCAAGAAATATGGAGCTTGGTTCATTCAATTCCCAACCTTCTCCTACATTCGGATTGATGGCTACCAAAAGTCCCCATACAGACTTCCAAGATATCCCATTGACCAAATTATATTGTTGGAAGTAACAAGACAAATTTGTGATTTTGATGCCACTGTCAAGAAGGACAAACATAAGACTGGATTTGGTGGAGACTTCCCCTTGAGGATTGGCACTAGAGAGGTTTTTCCTTCCATTGGTTCTGCCCAGGCTTTTGAAGAAGAAATGAGTACCCTTGGCCTGTCCTTCCATTCCAAGAGATCTAGATTTGACATCACAGGGGAAGCTCAAAAGAGGGCCAGTAGAGAATATAGCCATAAGGTTAATTTAGAGGACTACTGAGCCAATTGTGGTGATGAATATGAGGTTGGAAAGAAGAAATTATCCCAACTTCCAGTTGATGCAGTCTGATTATACAATGTAAGGGCAGTGCCTGATTAATTGGAGGATGATGGGAACTTAATTTAGGATCATGCCTATGAGGCAGTGAAGGATAGGCCAATTGATGATATAGATTGGTTAGAGGAGGAGCAAACAGAACTAAAGCAACTGATGGATCTAGTTCTCAAGGTTACCAAGATGTGGCTCAAACACACTATGTGGGAGTTGGAAAAAAAAGGGGTGAAATGCACATACAACCTGATGGGAGACATAGATTCCCATTCTACTTTTGAGGAGTCCACGGGGCAGCAAGATCATAAGGGTAAAGTTAGGTTGGACTCCCCATCCAAGATCAAGACAAAAGGTATTCAAGAGGAAGAAGCCCAGGAAGTAGAAAAGCAGAGAAAGCCAAAAGCTAAGAAGAGGATAAGGACTAAGAAGTCCGAGCAGAAAGAGACTGAAAGACAGAATCCTGAGGTTGATGCTCCTATGCTGAAGAGGAAAAGAATTGTCAAATTATTAGAGAAGGCAAGCTCCAAGGCTGGGGAGGAAGAAGTTTCCCCACCGGTGATAAATGTTGAAAGTTCGGAGGAAAGAGAAAAAGTATATATAAGGAGGTCTAGGACTCCTTCTCCAAAGAACGGTGTGCCTAAGGCAGATTTTCCTCCTGCCACTCTTCATAAGGAGCAACATGATGACATCCCTCCCACTCACGAAGCTCAAAGCAAACCAAGTGAACCTGGCGAAGCTAAGGAAGTTGATGAACATCTAGACACAGAAGGAGAAGAATTCCATGAGGGGGAACTCTACAGTGCAGAGGTAGAAATTGAAAAAGGAATGCAATCTCCCTTGGTTACATATGCAAATTCACCAGTTAGGAATGAGGTAGTTGAATCTCCTCCAAGGGAGGAAGAAGTAGAAAAGGTTCCCTTGCCTACACATGAAGAGGAGAATGCTGAGGGGAAGGAAAGTGATATGGATGAAACCCCTAATAAACAAGATTTGGAAGGGGAGATACTGGAGGATCAGCAAAAGGAAACAGGACCGAGCAGGGTGCAATTGGAGTCCATTGTCCCTAGTTGGCTGGAGAAAGAAATAAAGAGAAAACAGGTAGTAGTGGAGGATAGTCCACCGAACTGGGATGCGTTACTAACCAGGATTGGAAAAGATAAAGGTAAAAAGAAGGCTAGGGTGATCTCATGGGTTGAGAGAGATGAGGCACATAACAAGGTTGTTCATATTGCTACCCCTGTTCCAAATAAAAACAAGGGCGATGTGGCTAGAAATGATTATAATATACAAAATTTTAATCTTGGGCCTACATCAGTCGAGAAGGATATTGAGGATTATGAGGGCTCTAGTGCAGTTGTTGTGGATAGATTGAGAAGGGAAATGAGGACCAAACAAGAGTTGAAGAGAGAAAATGAAAATATCAGGAAGTGGTTGGAGGAATTAATGAAACCATTGCAGGCCATTAATCCCTCTTCCTCTGCTACCAATCCTCTGCCTCAGGAGACCATAACTGAGCTAGAAAAGATGAAAGCTTCCACCCTTGCCACTGTGAGTTGGTTTAAAGGGGTGCAAGTAAAAGGTGATGAAGCTATCAAGGAGATCCTATCAACTGGAAAGGATGCTGCAAGGACCATTGAATGGTTGAGGTAGGTAATAACACAAGATAAAGAAGACACCGACCTCCTTTTATAGAAAACTAGAACTCTAATGGAATACACCCAGGATAGATTGGTGAGTGACAGGATCCTTCCTTCTTCCAGAGCTACTGAGCCATGGGAGTGGTTTGAAGCATTGCAAATTAGGTAGAAGGTGTTGAAAAGGATTTACAAACAAAGGCAGCAGATTGATGACACCCTAACTGGGGTTTACAATGGTTCCATTGCCTTCTTTGAAATCATGACGGGAAGAAGAAAGATCGCACCCAAGTAATTGAGCCTAGAATAGTTGAGAGAATGATGGCATGATGTGTATGCACCACTTGATGATGGTTCAGTTTTCGAGCACCAACTGGATGATGCGGCCACCTACCTCACAGTTATTGATAAGCATGTGACATATAAGGTAGATTGGGATAGGTCGGTCAAACACTCAAGGGACAAGATTGCATCCATTGAGAGGTGACTTAGGGTTCTGCCAGTACCACCTGTAGCTGACTTAGATGCAACATTCTTGAAGCTACATGAAGAGTCAGATTGGTGAGGGGATAATAGGGAAGAGAGCTAATGATGGGCTGCAACACGATTTTTGCTTCCCTATTATCTTACCGCACGTCGTCCGAGCTGCACTATGGATCTCAGGCCGACTTGGATGGGATATGCATTTAATGCCGGTTTGACCCATTTCGAAGACTCTCTTAGCTGGGTGGTTGTGCCGAGTTATTGTTGCGAAACCCTTGCCTTGCCAATGGATTCCTGGGGGATTTCTATAAATTGGGCATGTTGCCTCTTTGTAAAGGGTTAGAACAGTTAGAAATAGTCAGAAGGTTAGAATTTGTAACTAGAACATAGAGCAGAGCTAGTTAGAAGTAGAGTAAGTTAGCAGGTAGTTGCCCTCAAGCAAATATTGTAACAGAAAGCTAGAATTGTTGCTACAGTGAAAAATTTGAATACAAGAAATGACATTGTGATTTGGTACCATACTTGTTTCTTTTGTTTTGCATGGTTCCTGTTATTCCATCTTTAAAATTGCTTTGAGAAGGTTAATGTTTAGATTAGATTTGGGTTCAATATTGTTTGTGATTTAATACTTGAATGTTGCAGCAATCCTTCAATCCATACTTTTCGCAACCAACTGATTGTTAGTTGCTTTGCAAAGTTAGCCTGGACTTCATATTTCAGTGTGCTTAGTTCGATTGTGAAGATTTGTTCATTATAACTGCAATAAGGTTGTTGAATGAGTGTTCATAATTTGAAAATCTTAACACCTCAGAAGATTGCACTGTTTTCTATGAGATTGTAGATTTATCTTGGTCAAGTAGAAATCAGTTTTGAAGGATTGGTCCATTTCAAGTATTGGTTACTTTCATTGTTAAATCTTAGGTTTAGTATTAAGTTTAGAAATCTATCTGAAACCCTTATTCTTTTTTTATTTCTTTGATTATTGATTGAAGTATCACTAGTTTGATTAAATCTGATAGAATCGATTCAGTATTTTGCTTGTAGTAAGATCCCATTGTGATTACTAGCATTTTCACATTTCGTTAGTGAGTTGTTTATGCACTATCAAGACCTGACATTAGAGACCTTGGGGTTATCTCTTGAGGCTTACCGATAGAGATTTACCTTTCAAGAGAGATAGGATATCATATTCTATCTGGCTGTTATTGTGCAGAAAACATGATCAACAGTAATCATATAATTTTATGAGAAAAAATGTGATGCTTTATATTTGGTTTACGAGTTTCAGTGTTGGTATCAAAATCGCTTGTATTATAATGATTTTTATGGGTTTCCCTTCAAAAGTTTTCATGCAAAAATTAGAGCTTGGTTGTGAATTTCCTTCATGTAATAGTCTGCAAAAGTTTTGGCGCATCGTCACTTTCTATTTGTTGCTCTATGTTGTTGTTGTCAAAGTTCCATAATAGGAAGTTCCCCAAGTAGGAAGTTCCAGAGCAGAAGCTTCTGGAACAGGAAGTTCTGGAGCAAAAGGTTCCAAAGCAGGAAGTTTTAGAGTAGGAAGTTTCGAAGTAGGGGGTTCCATAGCAAAATTTTTGGAGCTATCTTATTTGCTCCTGTTTGGATTTTCTCTAGAGGGTGGATTAGTCCTCTCCTTTGGGATTGTGTTCGACCATGATTGGCCATGTATGTTGTCGATATATTGTATTAGAAACTACTTTTTGTGTAAGTTATTCTTTATGTTATCAAACAAAAAAAATATCTTGTCCTCTTTTGGCTCTTACCCTTCAGGGTTGCGTTGCGAGATGTTACACATTCTATGGGAGGTTCATCTTTGTTTACATTCTCCATCAATTCAATGAATAGTTACTTTGAAACCTAATTAATTTTAAAATTCATTATCATATTCCACTCATGCCCCATTTTTAATTTGGATTTTTCCTCTTTTCTATGGGATCTACATTGTCTTCTCACTTTTTGAGGTTAATTTATTGATATTACAATTTTTTCTACCCCAAGAATTTTGTGGCATATCATCTATGGATTTTTCGTCCACCTCATTCCAAAATTCTTTTAAGGAGTTAACTTATTCATTAATATATGGTACAAATCTTGATGTTGTAGCTTGATTTCAGATGATGGATGAGAAACATTTCCAAATTATGAGATTATGTTTTTGTGCTCTAATGAGCTCTATTTACCACTTTTAGGAAAATTGTTCTTTCTTGCCATATTTAATGAATTAAAAGATAGGAAAAAATGCCCTTTTGTTTAAGTTCACTATTCATTTCCAAAGACTCAACACCAATAGTTTTTCAAATCATTAAAAGTTACGAAAGGTTTCCTTTTGTTTAAGTTCATGATTCACTATCAAAGACAATGTACTAGCAATTCATTGTGATTAATTTCATTTTTTTACTTTGTTTTTCTACCATGATTTTCTTGTTTTTTTCTTAGTTTGCTTGTTTCTATAATTTTTGGTTGTTCCAACCCCATAGCTCTTGGTACTTTTACCATTTGTCTCTTGGTACATCATTGTAATAGGGTCCATACCTTGAATTGATTTCATTTTTATCAATATAAAAAATAGTTTTTGTATTGTCTGTTATATGTAACAATGAAACTATATAGTAAACAAACAACATCAATGAGAAATAATCATAGAATATGGATCAATAGAGCCTAGATGTCTCCTTACTCAATATCATTTATAATAATGAAACTAAATTAGCAAAGAGATAAATAAACATGATAAATATTATATTATAAAATAATAAAGAAATTATCACTTTCCTTTCACTAATTTGTTAATTCCTATACTTGTAACATGACTATGATTTGAATAAAGAGTATAAAAATGTGTAGAAGATTAATTTAGAGTTTTAATTGTATTTATATGGATTTTATTGAACACACTCAGGTACTGAGAGGGGGGTGAATTGACATCTACCAAAAACTTAAACCCTTTTAGACCTTAAACCCTTTAGCAATATGCAAAAGCAATCTATTGAAAAGATCATAAACCCTTAACCAGATTTGCAACACTTATTCAAATAAAAAAAATGAAAGATATGACAATGAACACATATGCAAAAGATAACACCAGATTAATGTGGAAAACCTATGAAGGGGAAAACCATAGTGAGATTTAACTCACAATATAGAAGCTCACTGCTTACAAAATTTACAATTTTAAAGTTCATTACCAATGGTCTTGCAAGATAAGGTGCACAATCTTAAGAAAAGATACAAGGGACTTGTAGTATTGAGGTGCACAAACCTAGGGAAAGATACAAATTACAAGAACCTGATGAGATTCACTATCTCAGAGAAATATACATTAAGAATATGAAATCACAATATTTGTCAACAATAAGCTCTATTGATTGAGGCATTATAGCTCATTAATATTTTCTTTTCACAACTCACTTATTCAATTCATATTCACACATCTTGACAAGCTTTCACACTACTTCTATGTGATCTTCAATACTTTCCACTCTCTCACTCTTTGCAATTTATTTGATCTTTCATATATATACACCACAAGATCAAAAAACATCAATTAGATTGGTTAAGAAGAGGATAAACAATAATATTTAAAAAATTGGCCATAGAAACAAAGTGTGGTCCTATCCAAGAGATAGAGAGTACCAAAAAAAATCTTATTGCATCTTCTAAAGTGATCCTAAATAGCACACATGTCGGTGCACACTAGCACAAGTCAGCAACAAGGAAATGTGTAGATGAAACGTGTAGCACAAAACCAATCAGCCCAAAAGCACACTTGAAATTGAATTTACAAAATGTGATTCTCACCAAGATAGGTCAAGACCCAAAGCCATCTTAACACAACCTCAAATACTAGTGCAAACCCCCAAGAACAAGTAAGATAACAAGCCCTGTTGGCCAAATATCCATAAATTTCCCAAAAAATGAACTCAACACAATATGTGGCACCAAAGAGATCAACCATTGATGTGTAGACCACATAGATTTGCTGCATAAACATCTAGAAGCACTCTTAGATACTTCTTTCACACTTCCATTCCACCAATAGCTACTAGAAACCTTATAGAGACAAAGCACTTCATACCAAAAGCACAAAATGCATAACCAAGAGATATAACATAAACATTGCAACTTGTTTACCACTTCAACACATAAAATATGAACTAAGACACTGCACAAACACTAATAGCACATTCACCAAGCCATAAGAACATAGAAATCAATGAGAAGAAATGCATACCATTTTTTAGACTAATCAAAAAACCAACAACACCACCAACCTTTTGTAATTAACAAAAATATCCTTGACAAAACAGGTGACCTAAAAATATAGGAGTGTAACATCCATAGGGCATACACACTAAATCTCAAACCTCAAGACTATATCTTCAATAGTGGAGGAATGTGAAGAATTCTCCCAAATTTCCTTCAGCACAACTTCCTAGAACATAAAATGTTCATCAACTTGCAGAGGCTAGAAAAATCTTGCAACAACACATACTTCCTCAAGAACAACAGAAGATACCATATAGCATATTATAGACCATCAACAACATCTCTCCACCATCAACATTATTTCTGAACCTCATCTTAATGCTTCTAATCCTCATCTTAATATATCATCATGGAATCAACTCTACTAACAACAACCAAACTCAATACTACTTTACTTGATATAAAATAAGCCATGGCATCCAACCATGAACATAAACACCACATCATCATGCATTAATGATAGCACAAATTCAATATTGTCAACAATGACAACCAATTCCAAACAATAATGCAACAACCTTCCCAAGTTTTGAAAACCAATGACAACAATACAACCAAGTGTTGGCCTCACAAAAATATCCTCATGTGTTGACAACCAATGCCAAAAATACACACCAATGCAATAATCTTACCAAGTGTTGACATTAATGAAAACCAATGATAATAATCTTTTCCTTTGGCATTGATGGAAACACACATCTGCTTGCTCTCCCACTTTGACATCAAGGATAAAGGGCCACACACACCTACACATTAAAAGAAATAACACATAGTCTATCTTCAAGGACAAAGGGCCAAATATCTTCAATTGAAATAGCAACACATTCTCCCCCTTTGACCAACAACACTTCTTCTCAACACCTACATAACTCTCCAAACTCCTCCTTACTACCA
Source organism: Sequoia sempervirens (assembly GCA_007258455.2). Classification (NCBI taxonomy): domain Eukaryota; kingdom Viridiplantae; phylum Streptophyta; class Pinopsida; order Cupressales; family Cupressaceae; genus Sequoia; species Sequoia sempervirens. Next base: position 122,732 of record VDFB02276873.1, read on the forward strand.
ACTCCCCTTGAGAGGTAGCATACACCAATCCAAGAGAAATAGATATGACATAAATTTCTCCCTCTAGATAGATGCACTAGTTATGCATCTAGTTAGAAAAAGGAGGGGAAATAACCCCTAAATTATGTTGGAGATACTCAAAAGTATCCCTTGAAATTGGCTTAGTGAAGATACATGCAATCTGATCCTTGGTAGGCACATACTCCAATTTGACTTCTTGTTTTGCAACCTTCTCCCTTAGAAAGTGATACCAGATAGAAATGTGGTTCTTGAATGCATTACCAAATTATTGGAAATTTTAATTACACTGGCCTTATCACACAATATTGGAATGGGTTCATCATATACCACCTATATATCCTTTAAATTCCACTTTGTCCAAAGCACCTAGGTGTAGTAAGATGCTATAGCAATATATTCAACTTCTTTGTAGATAAGGACGTTGATTCCTACTTCTTGTTGAACCAAGAGACCAATATGCCTCCCAATAAAAATGCACTACCATTGGTACTTCTCCAGTCATCCACACATCCTTCCCAATCAACATCAATATAAGCACTTAAATAAAAATTATCATCCTTCTTATACCATAAACCATGGTCTAGAGTTCCCTTTAAATATCTAAATATTATTTTCACTTCTTTCTCGTGATATTTCTTAGGATTAGCTTGAAATATGACAACTAAGCATACTATATGCATAATATTAGGGCTAGAAGTAGTCAAGTACAATAAACCTCCAATTATAGACCTATAAAGAGTCTAATCAACCTCCAGAGACTCATCATTTTTTATCAAGCAACAACCAGTCACCATAGGAACACCTACTGGTTTGGAATCCTCCATTTCAAACTTTTTCAACATCTCCTTTACATACTTATCCTAATAAATAAAGATACCATCATCTAGCTAAATAATTTAGAGCCCAAGGAAGAAAGACAACTCACCACCATGGACATTTCAAACTCTTTTTGCATTTATTTTGCTAACCTCTTGCACATATCATCATCTCCACCAAAGATTATGTCATGAACACATACAACCACAATCAAAATGTTGTATTTCTATACCTTAATATAGATATTACTATTTTCACTACCTTTCTTGAATCCTTGAAGTAAAATACTTATCCAACAGAGCATACCAAGCTCTAGGAGATTTCTTGAGTCCATACAAAGTTTTCTTGAGTCTGCACACCATATCCAAATCTTTTGATAACTGGAAACCATCTAATTGTTCAATATATACCCCTTCCTTTAGATCACCATTCAAGAAAGCTCACTTGACATCCATCTAAGAGATTTTGAAATTCTTGTGAGCAAGAAAGGAATGAAACATCCTTATTGCCTCCATTCTGACTACTAGAGAAAAATTCTCCTCAAAGTCAATACCCTCAACTTGAGAATATCCCTTATATACCAATTTGGCCTTGTTCCTCACAAATTCATCATCTTCATTTAGTTTGTTTTGGAATACCCACTTTGTTCCTATCACATTCTTATTAGTGGGTCTAGGAACCAATTCCCAAGTTAAATTCTTCTTCCATTTCCTTTATCCAACAATCCTCTTTGCTAGCATCAACAAAGTTCTTGGGCTTTGCTTTTGACAATAACTATAAATTTACTTGCTTACTTGTGTTTTCAAACCTTCTCTTGGTCAGCACACCTTCATGTTTGTCTCCAATGATCTGATTTGATGAATGGTTCCTTTACACATACTTTTTTGGAGTCTTGGGAGCCTTCACTGGTTTAGTTTCCTTCTCTTATTTTGTAAAACCCCGTCCCGCAACTTAAAAGACGATGCAATACTGCGGAAGCACAACTATTTTTTTTTTAAAGTTAAAACAAGACGAGTAAAGTAACCTACTCTAGCCACATACATCCTCTAGGCTACACAACGCGTCTACATGTGAACACCATTAAATCCAATAATGAATAGATCATAAATACTATTACAATTACATCACAAAGGTTCACCTCGATACAAATGAGGTATTACAATTATACATATAGATCCATAGTTACAATGAAGAAGAAGAAGGACAACTTCACAGAACCACACGAACTCCTCGAACAAGAAGATCCTGCCATCACGAACAGGAAGAGAAACTCAACAGTGTAAGATGCACGCCACCCAACCATCTAGTACCCGTAGGCCTAGCCCCTGTGCTTGGAGATAGTAACAAGTAACCAAGACAAACCTATTACCTCTAGACACAGACAATATACAAGACCAAACTGTACCAGTAAATGCAAAACAACACTGTACCAATAAATAAAAAATAACACTGTACCAAAAAGACACAAAACATAAGGTTACATTGCTTCCAGAACCATTGAATCAAATACATCCACTGTATAATACAAATCGACCGTTGTCATAGGAGGAGTGTCATCACAAAGGTTGCATTGGTTATCCAAAGGAAATCTTCCTAGGTCCCGGCCCCTCTCTAGGGTTATCCTGGTAACCTCTCACGATTCCGGCCCCACATGCACACCAGTGCGAAATTGATTATCTTTCGAGAAGACAAGATAACGATCTTGCCATTCCAGGCCTTCCCGACTCATCTCAAGTCTCATACTAGCCCTTGAGCCAATGAGCGAGGCTAAATTATCTGATTAAATATTAAGCTACTCCATCCCTAATAAAGGTTATTTAATTTTCACTGATTAAACTGACTTTCACACGAGTTATCCTGGGACCCCTTTGTGTCTCGGCCCCCATTGAAAGCCACTCCCCTATTGACAACACAATAATATATTTTACAACCCAAGGGTAGACAGTGCACAAAATACGATAACAAATATCAACTATTTTGCAAAGAACAACACATCCCGTTCGTAATAACCGGGTGCTCAAATCCAATCACACAACCCGTTCATAGTAATCGGGTGTTCAAACTAATTCACACATCCCTACAGTTGTTAAATACTGAAACCCAAAAAAACATGCACTACCCAAGGAAAATCTCAAAAAGGGCGAACAAAAGATATAATAACCCTCTCACAATTTTACAATCTCTGGAAGACTTATAATTTTCTCGACAACAAATATCCACAATGCCCAATACACAATTACAAAAGAATACACAACAATAAGAAGCCACTCAAGTAATTAAATAAATGACCATTAGGATTTCCTAAATCCAATAAATCCACAACGACTTAAACCAACTGCTTAACTTCGAGTTTGACAATTACTCATAATATTCAATTCAAATTGGCCGCAAATGTGAACAGAAAATAATACAACTTAAAATAATTCAGGCACTTAAATAATCTAATATTCAGATTTCCTAAATCCAAATTGAATCAATATCTATTTAAATACAAATCAACTTTCACTCATAAGTCATTTTATTTTAACATTTTATTAACCCATGCATTTACATGCTTTTATTAATATATAAATACTTCTATTTACAAATCATAAGGAAAATTAAAACTAATTGTTAACTCAAATTTCTCAAACAAATATAAATAGAAATCTTAATCCTTCTAATAATATCATCTTATTATAAAACACCTACTTGTGCATTGTATGCATTAATTAACGATATGATATTTCTTTTAAATAAATATATATATTCTAATTACATAATCTAATTATTATTTTCCAACGTTTATTTAAAAATATCAAATTGTGCATGTGCATGCACCTATTGAAAAATACATTTAAATATATTTTAAATACTCTAAAATTATATGCAATATTTCTAATATATATTTTTAAACAAATAAATAAATATATAAATATAAATTAACAATTTTCAGACAGCCCTAATCATAAATCTTGTATGTTGCGACTTTCATAAATTTTGTTTTCGGATCTGGATTTCTCTGAAATTTTTACTAAAAGTTGGCAATCAAGCTGTCTAAAACATATAAAAAATTCAGCCCTACCTAGTTCGTAAATTTTGAGTTATGATTAATTTAGTGACGCACTCTCTATACTGTTTTGATTTTCAAATTACGAGAGGTTTCCAATTATTTCAGTTTTCTCAGAAGATTTCATTTTCAATCGTATAGAGGTTTTCTAATTTCTCAAATACTTCCTTTTAAATTTGCTATCGTGTTAAAAATCTTTCCCTACAAAGATCTAAATCTTCAACTATAATTTATCATTTTCTACAGAAGAATAAATTATGTTTTCACAGGAAGAGGTTTTTAAGTTTTGATTTAATTTCAACAGAGGTTCAATAATTCCACTATAATTTTCTCCTGTATAAATCTATTTCGAATAAACAAATTACACAGAGGATTTAATTGTTTTCTACAGATGTTTTATTTTCACGGAAATCTTTTAAAAGAAAAAAAATAAGAACTTCTACAATATTGAAAAATCATTTCCTAAAATATTTCCAATTTGCATTACAGTAATAAAATAACTTTTTAATTTCAAATTTTACAAAAACAGTAAAGAACCTGTTACAGAAGAATGTTGCTTCAAGAAAATGTTGCCGAGCTTCTTTATAATTTCAATTCTCAATGTAGCCAAAGCTTTCTTCAATGCAATTGCCTCCTTCCAGAAGACAACAAAAAACACAGCCAAGAATTTTACAGCAAAATAATTCTAAAACAATTTCCTCTGAAAGATCCACAATTTCCTCACCAATTTTTCACAACCCCATCCTCCACTCTTTTTTCCGTGAAACAACTTTCTTTTATTTTCTGTCCCTTTCCCAAAATCCTCTCCGTGAATGAATTTTCAATCATTAGATAACAAATTTCTAACTCTCAGTTATCTTAAACAAAATATCTAAAATATCTTTTCCCTCAATAATTTAGATATTTTCCATTCACATGCATTTAAATATAATAAAACAATTTATTAATTGCAACCAATTTAAATATTCTTATTTATTTAATTACCGTTTATTTTAATAATAAAATTTACTCAACATAACCAAATTAAATTAATTAATTTATTTATTTATTCTAAAACCCTCACCACAATAATTCATTTAATTAAATATTTAAAATTAAATACACATTTAATCTCCCAAATTAAATTTGCACAAGAATAAAATACCTAGAACAACAATGATAAAACTAAGACCAAATTCAAACTGACGACACACTGTACTAGGGCAAAGGTATGACTAGGTAACCCGTTACTATCTCCCAATATTACTGTTGAGTAGTGGACATGCTCAGACCTGTGAAACCAGGTGAAGCTAATGTCCGGTACCTGGAATCCTGCAAACAAGCAAATGTCGCACATGTATACATATAATAAATTATTCATATCGTGAAGAGAGAATCATGGAAATCATAGGGCACTCATGAGCGAGTGATGTAATACCGTTCTCTTCACCAATACAATATCAATAACTGACAAAGCTTACATCATTAACATAATCAAAACACAAGGCATCATTAATTCAAGTACATACTATGCTAATCTAAAACATGCCATAATGATAACCTCATAATAAAATACAATCACATCAAATTATAATATTCACGTCACTTAACAGAGAGCGATCAAATAATAAACAAACACCTTAATTCAAGAGTTATTAGAAACAAAGCGTAACATGGGGAAAACATTGTCTAATCAACATAGCACAAAATGGAGGGGTGTTACATATTTTCCTTTTTATTCTTCTTCAATCTAGGGAGGTATATTAGATCCACAAACCTCTTTTCTTGTGAGATCTAATACAAATCTTCATCTACCTTAATATTTGTTCTTTCAATCATCTTTCTCAATCTCTTATTATATCATTTGTAGGCCTTGCTCCTAGTTGAGTAACTAAGAAAGATCCCTTCATCATACCTTGAATCAAAATTTCCAAAGTCCCCTTCATCTCTCCTAATATAATATTTACTACCAAAATTTGGAAGTATCTAACAATGGGAGGTCTTCCACACAATAACTCATAAGGGTTCTTAGTGTTATTGACCCTCAACTACACTTTATTAAGAAAATAGACAACAATGTGAACTGCTTCCTTCCAATACATATCAGGAAGATCAACATCTTTCAACATAGCCTTAGCCATCTCTTGCATTGTCCTATTCTTCCTTTACACTACCCCATTCTATTGAGGGGTTAATTTGGGAGCAAATAGATTTCTTCTAATACTATGATCTTCACAAAAAAAAATCAAAATCATTTGAAGTAAATTCACCTCCTCTATTTGATCTTAGCATCCATCTCATTCTCTACTTTTTCTTTGAATATTTTAAACTTATCAAATGCTTTTGATTTATCTCGTAAAAATGTAACCCAACACATTTTAGTGTAATCATCAATAAGCAACATTAAATGCATTTCACCTTATTATCTCCTTGTTCTTGTAGGTCTACATAGGTTTGTGTGAATCAACTCTAATGGCATTATAGCATAGCACTCCTTTCTCTTGAAACTTTTCCTTGTTTACTTTCCCATTTGACACTCCTTGCATAAAGTATTTGCAGCCTTGGTTATCTTAAGCACATCTCTCACAACATGAGAGCAATTGATCTTTACCATATTGTCAAGGTTGATGTGTCCCATCCTTTTGTGCCACTACCAACACTCTCTAGACTAAGCCAATAAGTAGATTATTCCATGAGCCTCCTTTAGATGATAGACATTTCCATTTGTCCTAGTTCCCTTTCAAACTAATTTTTTGGACCCTACCTTTTTGATCTCCCAACCATTGGCATGAAATGTAAGATTGTATCCCTTGTTGCACATCCGACTAACACTAAGAAGATTGTGCTTTAGATCTTTGACATAGTGGAAATCCTCAATCCTATTCTTTTCATTAATTGTTTATAGCACCCTTTCCATAAATTTGTGTTGATGCATCACCACCAAAATTAATAGCTCCACCATTAACCTTCTTACTTGACTGGTGAACCTTCTCTTATCACCAATCATTTGGTTAGAGCAACCACTTTCAATCACCCAGGCATTTTCTTCTTCCTTTGCATGAAAAGTAGTCCATACTACCATTGATATTTCATTAGCCTTATCAGCCTGCAAGGTTTAAGAACTCTCACATTCTCCAATATTTCTCTTTTTATTGTCATCATTCAAGGCCATGAATAGGGTTTCATAATTTGAATAATTATGGACTAACCTTTTGAGGAACAATTGTTTTCCTTGGAATATGACCTCTTTTAACCTTCTCTCTTTTATTACCATCATCTAATTCTTTATAAGGACATTTAGATGCAAAATGACCAATCCTTCCACAATTGAAACACTTGAAAGGTAACTTACCTTTGTATTTGTTGTGCCTTTCTTCAATATTCTTACAAATTTTGCTTCAACTTCATCAAAGTCATCATTCTAATCCCCAAATTTATCTTCTATCTTTTTATTAGTTTTGAATGCAGATTCCTTCTTTAGAACATCTTTGTCAAAATCCCTCATTTCAAAGGTTGTGAGAGTACCAAACATTGACATCAACTAAATACTAATCCAAATCCTTGGATTCTTCAATAGTAGACACCTTATGACTATAAGATTTAGAAAAATATCTCAAAACCTTCTTCACAATTTCATCTTCTTTTACTTCTCCACCAAGACCTGTGATGCTAGTAACTACTTCATGCACCCAAAGAATATAACTTGAAATGTCTTCATCCTCTGCCATCCTCAGGGTCTCAAATCTTCTCTTGAAAATTTGTATCTTGGATTTCTTTACTTTATTGTCTCCTTCATAGATGCTTCTAAGTTTATCTTGACATCCTTAGCAAAGCTACAATTCATCACCTTCAAAAGTTTTGAATCAACTAACCCACACAAGATAGCATTCTTAGCCATGGAATTATTTTATACAACCTAATATTAACTGGATCTATAGGAGGAGTAGTAGGAGCCGTATAACCATCCTTGATAGATTTCCAAACACCAAACCCTAAAGAGTTTAGATGGCCTTCCATTATCAATTCCAAAAGGTGTAATTTGTCCCATAAAACCTACGACCCTTCTAAGCTCCATCATGTGCCATCCCAGATCTTTCCTCAAATGGTTAAGATTCTTTAGAGGAACTTGGATCTGATACCAATTGTTGAACACACCTATATACTGAGAGGGGGGTGAATCAATATCTACCAAAAAATTAAACCCTTTCAGACCTAAAACCCTTTAGCAATATGCAAAATCAATCTATTAACAAGATAAAAAACCCTTAACTAAACTTACAACACATTCAAATAAACAACAATAAAAGATATGTCAATGAACACACATGCGCAAGATAACACAAGATTTATGTGGAAAACCCAAGAAGGGAAAAACCATAGTGAGAGTTAACTCACAATATAGAAGCTCACTATTTACAAAATTTACAATTTTAAGGTTCACTACCAATAAACTTGTAGGATAAGGTGCACAACCTTAGGGAAAGATAAAAATTACAAGGACTTGATGAGATTCACTATCTCAAAGTAAGATATGAATGAATAATATGAAATTACAACATTTTTCAACAATACACTCTACTGACTGAGGAATTATAACTCATTACTCTTTTCTTTTTTGCAACTCATAGCTTCAATTCATATTTGCACATCTCCACACACTTTCACACTAATCTTGCATGATCTTCAATACTCTCCACTCTCACTCTTTGCAATTGATTTTATCTTTCATATATGCACTACAAGATCGCAAAACATCAATTAGGTTGGCCAAGAAGAGGATAAACAATAATATTTAACAATTCAGCCATAAAAACATAGTGTAGTCCTATCCAAGAGATAGAGAGGACCAAAAAGAACTTGATTACATCTAGGTATGTGCAGGATCATCATGGAAAAAATAGGCTCTTAAGTGACAACAAAATTCAGAAAAATCAGAGTTAGGCAATTTGACGTAAAAAAATGAATAAGTTATCTATATTATTTCAAAAATATGTAAGAATAGAATTTGTAGCAAATTGAATTTGTAGGTTTATTTTAAAAAAATAAAAAAATCTATTTGATGAAAATTTGAAATTTCAATGCAGTAGTACTTACATTTTTGGGGAAAAAAGAAGAAGTAGGTGTCTGTCTGACCACCCTAACCACAATAAAATGATAATATTTTTATAATATTTTGGATATAAGTAGAGGACTCATGTCCTGATGTGATGCATAATTTTTTATAATTTTTTCCAAATAAATAATTAATTATGAATTTTTATTACAACTTTTGAAAACTATAAAAACACGATGTCTAACCACCTTAACTTGGTCAAAACTTCATGAAATTCATTTATTTATTTTAACCGTATAGTATGTGAAGCATAAAATGTGACATGTTTCAAATTCAAAAATGTGATACCATTTGAAAGCTATAGATTTTTTCAATCATCCTATCAATCAAGACTTTAGTCATAATTCAAATAGAAAATGAATAATAATTATTTATTAAATTCAAAGTGAAGCATAATTTATATTGGTGGAAAGCTGAGAATGTCCCTTAAAAACCCTTTTCATTTCATCAATTTTGGGTAAAAAAAAAATTTGTCAGCCACATACCCATCATGATCCTGCACATACCCATCTTCCAAAGTGATCCCAAACAACACACATGCTAGAGCACACCAACCCAGGTCGACAACAAGGAAGTGTGTAGATAAAATGTGTAGCACAATAATGGATGGTCCAAAAAGCACACTTGCAACTGAATTTACTCAATATGATTCTCACCAAGATAGGTCAAGACCCAAAACCATCTTAACTCAACCTCAAATGTTGGCATAGACCCCCAAGCACATAGTGCAAGCAAGATAACAAGCCATGTCATCTAGATATCCACAAATTTCCCAAAAAGCCAACTCAACACAATATGTAGCACCAAAGAGATCAATCACTAATGTGTAAACCACATAGAGATGTTCCATGAACAACCAAAAACACTCCTAGATACTTTTTTTGCACTTATATGCCACCAACAACCACCGCAAATCACACATAGATAGAGAACTTCATTCCCAAAAGTACAAAATGCACAACCAAGAGATAACATAAAACAAAACAACTTGCAAACCACTTCAACACATGAAAACTGAAGTGAGACACTACACAAACATTGAGAGCACAATCACCAAGGTTCAAGAGCATAGACATCAATGTGGAGAAGAACAAAGCATTTTTCAAACCAATCTAGACAACCATACACACTACCAACCTTCTACAATTAACAAAAACCTCCTCAGTAACACAGATGACCTAAAAATATAAGAGTGCAACATCCAAAAAGCATACATACTAAATCCCAAACCGCAAGACTATATCTTCAATAGTGGAGGAATACATAGCATTCTCCCAAACATCCTTCAACACAACTTCTTGGAATATAAACTTTTCATCAACTTGCGAAGGCCAAAACAATCTTGCAACAACACTTACTTCCTCAAGAACAAAAAAAGATATCATATAGCATATTATAGACCATTAGCAACATCTCTCCACCATCAATATTATTTCTAAGCCTCATCTTAATGCTTCGAATCCTCATCTTAATATATCATCATGAATTCAACTCCACTAACAACAATCAAACTCAACACTACTTTACTTGATATCAAACAAGGCATGACATCCAACCATGAACATCAACACCACATTATCATGCATCAATGATAGCCAAAATCAAATGTTGTCAATAATGACAACCAATGCCAATAGTACAACCAATGCAACAATCTCACCAAGTGTTAAAATCAATGACAACCAATGTCAATAGATTCATATTTGGTGAATCCTATAGTTTGATTGTAAAATGGTGGAATACAAATTTGGAAAATCATTTGTAACTATAAAATGATACATATTAAATTTTGGTAAATCAAACCATGATTAAATAATCGGTTGCAATCCTCAAGGAAATTATGGCCCTATAATTAGCATGGTGTTATATTGATATTAGTGAAATTGGTCCTCATACATGGCAACTTTTTAATGCTATTGGTGAATATGTTGGTAAATTAAATTATGCCTCCAAAATTATAGGTGATTCTCATTACAAGTGCATATATTATTGTGGAAAAAATATTAATTATAAATTCCTTTTAAATAAATTGGTAATGAATTAACATGCATTTGACCAATAATTCATAAAATCATAGCATACTGACTCTGCATTGATTGCAATACATTCACCAATTTCAAATTGGTGGAAATAAATTATTCACCACTAAAAAAGTGTTGATCATACCCTTTTTACCAATTTGATAGTTTTCCAAAAATGATAAAAAATAGTAGGAAAACATGCAATGATGACTAAGATGTTGATGTAAGTAGATGATGCAATTTCAATACTTTGATGTGCTCTTTGCATGATAATGTGATTCAAAAGAGCTCCTAGATTGATGGACAAAATGGATTTGAAATATATTGGGGTTTTTCTATAAAACCAACACCTTAACAAACAAGTTAATGAATTTCACACATAAGTCAACATATAATACTAGGTGGAAGGATTTGGTGAGTGCCCAAATATTAATTTTGACTTTGGAAGTTTCGAGTTTGTTTTCATACTCCAAAACTACAACATATATTGAAGATTAACCTGATTCATAGAAATGTGTAAATAATCAAATTATTTACCAATTTTAATACTAAAACATATTGCTTGTACATAATCATTTTATCTAAGACAAGTGAAAGTGAACATAAAACAAAGTGAAAACATTAATGAATATGCAATTTTCAATAACAACATTATAAAAGACATGGGTGTCCAATAAATCAATGTCATATTATCTATGAAATACTTTAAATACACGTTTGACTTTGATTATTAAAATGTCGATCAATATTTGACTGTACTTATTAATTTAATTGTCTATTATTAGTACTTGTCGTTAGGCAGTACTATTGCAATGATTTTTTTTTGTATTTTGCTTAACTCGTTATTAATAAATCTTTTGGCAACCAATTACAAGTTAATATTTTAAGTTGTACGAGGAATAGTTTATTTTTCCTAAAGTCAATTTGCAAATTTTTAAAATTTATAAATTCTCTTAAATATTTTGCTCCAATGTGACTAGCTGGAAATCTTTGAGTGTTATGGGTGGATTTCTCATCTTTTTTCGGTAGGATTTTTTACTATCATAAAAATAGGTCTTACTTCATTGATGCGAACACAAGTGATGCAGGAGCATCACGCTCCATTGAATTTTGGTCATGTTTTAGTTTCTATGTGGTGTAGTTTGGTGTTTTGTTGTGCAACTTCCTATTGCAGAGATGCAAAATTTCTCGTCGCTCAAGGGATAGAAACTTATAGCAACAAGGGGATGGTTTTGATCTCCCAAATCTGACAGTAAACATGTCAGTTTGGGTGCTCTATAGTTTGTTCGATTGTTCCAGAAGGGATGATTCAGTTCAATAGTTATGCAAGCTGAAGCACGGGGCCATATGTGGAAGAGAGGTGGTCGTTATAAAGATATGCGATTGAATGCCAATGGAGTGTGTATGGCGATGAGTTAGGAAGAAGTTGATAAGGTTAAATAGTAGCCATGGTGGAGTTTAGGGTGGTCGATAATGAAGGGATAGAAGAAGTCATGGAGAGGGTATAGAGAATGGGAAAAGATTAGGATGCAACCATTAAGGGAGTCAATAAGTGAAGCAAAGGATCTGATCATGAAGTTTGGAGGCATTCCTTGAGGGATCTTAATCATTGTAATCTAAAACAATTCTGCCTACATGAATAAAAGATAATATTTTTGTTAATGCCCATTTATTTGTTATCATTTGTTTTCTATTTCATTTATGTTACAAATAGTGATGAAGTCTTAGTTTTATAATCAAATGAATGAGAACTTCCTGTAGCTGTTTGGCATCCGAGAGATAGAGAGTGAGATAGAACCACCAAATTGGTTCTAGGCCATGAGTTTGTGATTTCTCTGTCATCAAGTGGTAATAGAGCCAATGGTTCTGAGTGCATGGGTAGAGCATTGACAGTGAGGCAACCTGTACCAAGACCGATGGGTGTGGGAAAAGAGTCAAGCAGTTGTGTCTCAAGTAAACCCTAGGATAATTTTTTGTAGGAGAGAGGAGACCTGTAACTGTAGAGGGTAGAGAAGGAGGCACAAAAGATTGGTTGTAGTTGTGAGTTGGAAAAGTATTGCAGTAGTGAAGAGGATGAAGATTTTAGTTAGAAGACCCATTGTAATACCATCTTGGGATAGATATTGGGATGGCGTGGAGAAGAGAAAGCTCTATGAGGAATTACAAATGATTTCAAGTTGAATAGATGCATTGGAAAAGTATTATTTTCCTAACCCTATGGTGATTGCAGGACATCCAAAGAAAGCCAAGGAAAGAGAGTCTAAAACATAAACAAGTCATGTGGAGGACCTTATAGACAATGATGTTGATTATGAAGACTACATAAATTCTATAGATGTTAAGGAAGAAGATTACCAAGTGACAAAAAAGGACAAAAAATTGGATCATCTTGATACTTTGATGGAAGATGGTACACAAATTGATGCATAGCTTGATAATCTTGTTCATGAAGATGACAATTGTAATAAAGATGTAGAGATATTTGTAGTTGAAAAAGAGAATATGCAATTCAGTTCGTATGGTGAAAGTGCAGATCTAATAAAGAAAATTGCAGTAGAAGACAAAGTAATTGATGAAGATGTAAATGGTTTAATGGTTCTAGTTGCAACAGTAAAGATTTAGGAAGTAGTTTTTTTTTTTCATTTGAGTTGATGCCTGTGGAAGACCATGAAGATGAGTCAGCTTGGTGGAGATTCAGAGTTGATAAAGAGAATCAAAGGAGAAAGTATGCACAGAGAGAAAGAAGTTGACACATGCAGACAATGAAACTTCAAAGGCAACAGTGCAAGTCTAACAGTACAAAATTGAGGAGGTTGAACAATTGGAAAGTGAGGAAAAAGAAGGTGGAATTGGAAGATGACATTATGGACTCCATGTGCATGAGCACATGATTTCTTAGTCACATGGGGAGTCTAATGCAGGAGTATTGCGCTCCATCGAATTTTGGTTGTGTTTTAGTTTTTGTGTGGTGTAGTTTGGTGTTTTATTGTGCAACTTCCTGTCGCAATGTAGTTTAGCTTCCTATCACATAGATGAAAAAGTTCCCATTGCCTAAGGAACAAGAACTCATAGAAACAATGGTTTTTATCTCCTAAAATCGACAGTAAACATGTTAGTTTGGGTGCTCTATAGTTTGTCTGGTTGTTCTAGAAGGGACAATTTAGTTTCAACAGTATGTAAGTTGAAGCACGAGGCCACATGTAGATACGAGGAGACCAAGAACAAAGAAGAGTAGCATCCATTTAAGAAGAGGAACCGAATAGTAGGAGAGGCGGTCATTATAAATATATGAGATGGAACTCTAATGGAGTGTGTATGACGATGAGTTAGGAAGAAGTCGATAAGGTTACATAGTAGCCATGGTGGAGTTTAGGGTGGTTGATAATGAAGGGATAAAAGAAGTCATGGAGAGGGAATAGAAAATGGGAAAAGATTGGGATGCAACCATTAAGGGAGCTGATAAGTGAAGCAAAGGAGTCGATCATGAAGTTTGGAGGCATTGATCCTTGAGGGATCTTAATCATTGTAATCTGAATTAGTTCCACTTGCATGAATAAAAGATAATATTTTTGTTAATGCCCATTTATTTGTTATCATTTGTTTTCGGTTTCATTTTTGTTACAAATAGTGATGAAGTCTCATTTTTATAACCGAATGAATGAGAACTTCCTATAGATGTTTGGCATCCAAGAGATAAAGAGTGAGAGAACCACCAAATTGGTTCTAGACCATGAGTTTGTGATTTCTCCGTCAATAGGTCAGAATCCATGAAAGAAAATATTTTTTTTGCAAGAATAAGAACATGTTAAAGCTACATGTAGTGAAAGTCCTTTGCAATGTGAATAAAGTAGGTTTTTTGCAATGTGAATAGAATAGTTTTTTTAAATTTAAAGCTCAACATTTTTGGGTTTTTTCCTTTAAATCCATAGAAGTGAGAAAACTACTATCAAAATAGGTTATGAAATATTTTATAGCATCTACTGTGTTAGTTTTTCTCTATGTGGACAAGATTCTTCAATTGAATTAGGTATTTATTAAGTTGTTCCCAGTTGCAGTATTTTTTTTTTTCATTTTTTCCTCTTTGGTAGCCCATGTTTTGAATTTGGTACAATTTTTTCCAATTTAAAGATATGTTAACGGGTTTTAATTAATTTAATACTAGGAAAGGTTAATTTATGGAAATATTAGTGTTTGTCTTTCTTCTTGTGCGTTAGGGTCAAAGCACTAAATTAGAATTAGTAGCCCATGTTTTTAATATGGTGGCCTACACCCTTCAGATTTAAGTGTTTGCATGTAAATTTAACCAATTCAAAAACATTTTGGAGAGTATTAATTATGGTTCCAAGAAACATTAAAGGTTTTCTATTTTATTTTCAATCCATGTTTCTACCATCTGCATTAGGGATAAAACCTAGATCAAGACTACTAGTTGAGATTTAATTAAAAATAATGTCTTGTAGTCCTAGGATTTTAGTGCTTCTTTGTAAAGTTAAACAATTTGAAGATGTATCGATTATTTGATTATTGTGTCAGGAAAGTTGAAGGTGTGGTGTTTTTGTGAATTAGGTTGGCTTGTGTTTGAATCATATTGTCTTTTAAAAGCTTCTAGCATAGGCTATAGTATTTATAGTGCAAGCTATCAAATTTAAATTATTTATGTCTGGATAGTTGTTTTGTTTCACTTTTATGTAGCCTCTTTATCATGAACTTCAAAGATGTTATTGTCCATTTACCTACTATTTCTTTTTTATTACAACACTAAGAATCTCTATTGCCCCCATTATGCACCTGGTCATAGAAGTTAGGGGTTTTAAAAAATTTCTGACTTGTAAAATAAATATACATCATTACTAATACAACCCATTTCTAAATTCTTTCTTATATACATACAGACATATGCAAGTAACATTTCTATTTTAAGTTAACAATCTAGGGCTAATTTGAAATTAGCATACCAATGCAACTGAATAAGAGAACAGACCAAAATATGTGGCAAAATTTGCAATATTGAATACTAGGGTTGCATAGGCAATAATACCCCCCTTTGCACAACCCCTTCACCAATAAAATCTACATAGCTAGTATGTCTTCCTCCTCAAAAAATTCCTCTTCCTTATGCCCTCTCTACACATATTTGGACGCAAAAAAAACAACATTAACATGAGAGCAACAACAAGGACATGATCATCAAAGTGGTTTCCAAAGGGGAAGATTGTCAAATCATGCTGCAAGTGATAGGATGTCTACAGAAGGAACAACTGAGGAAAATAATGTAAAATAATAGCTTCCTCTAGAAATTTTAACCCATCAATGGAGAGTGTAATCATAACCATACCATGACACCAATTGTTTAGTCAATGTGTTATTTTCTCCTTTGGTATTATAGTGTTATGGAAAATATGTAGAAGACGATAATAGGTATATTTGAATTTTGATTTGGATCCCCTAAAATTGTTGTTGTAAGCATGTTGTTCATATGCATAAATCTGCAAAATAACATTTAGTTTATCGAATTCTTAGTTTTGGCATCAACATTTTCTGGGTAGTGGACCACTCGTGTTGGGATCAATTCAAAGAAATAGAGATGGAAGATATACTTTTCAATTTTGTTTCCTGACCTGCCTCCAAAAATTCAAATGAACATTTTGTCTATGGGTAGGCTGCCCATCTAAAAGAACTATGAATTCAATATTCCTCAAAACCATTATGATTTAAAGATGAGATAATTTGACTAAACTAAGGGGACTATAGGCTATTTTTTTTGTTTTGCAATTCTTGATTAAAATAAATGCTTAAGAAAAAAATAAATTATGTGAATACAAGATCTTGACCACCGTACACATTTCACTATTGGTGCTACTCAGAAATACTTTATTTATTTATAGAAATCCATGTTGAGACAATTTCAATAAGCAAATTATCCTAGTGATTATTGATATTGTAGCTTACATGTATTGAAAGAATTTATAAAAAATTGTGTTCCCCTTACATAGACACATAAATTCAAAGCTAATGTAATCATTGTGGGTATCTACAACATAACTGTTCTTCCCAAAATATAAAAAAATAAATAGAGAAAACCTAATAAAACCATTGTTGTCAATATCAACAGTCATTAAATCCTCAATTGTCATTTCTCTATGCAACACCCATTTTGCAATCAAGCAACATCTTTCATCAATCCACATGATTTTCCTACTTGTCCAAAACATATGTCACAATTCCCCAGAAAGATGTTAATAAACCCAAATCCCACCTTTTATCTTTTGTCAGTGCTTAACAACTGGAAAAGGATAGAAGGTTGCTTCACACACATATTCACATTTTAATTACACGTATCTAATTAAATTTTATTCATTTACACCTGCGTACAAACTATGGCTTTCTTATGCTATCCAACACCATATTTTGTAATATAAGGTCAAAACATAGTATAAACAAGAACTCTAAAGGAGCTAGAGTCTCTGCCAAGGGGAAATAAAGTAGATATAAATCATGGTATAAAATCTATAATCTTTACTGAAGTGCTATAATGTGTATGTATTTGTATATATGTGTGTGTGTGTGTGTGTGCGTGTGTGTGTGTGCATATAAATGCATACTACTATGTATATAGTATGGATGTGTAATGACATACATACCTGTATAAATTTATATATATATATATATATAGACACATATATACATACATATGTATGTACATACATACATACATAATGTATATACATCGACACACACATTAGTTTGTACATAGATACATTTTTACATATTACAAAGAAAAGACATTGGCGGATTTGAAACAAACAGATTAGAGTAGACAAACAAATTGTGAGAGATAGTTGGGCATATTAGTGGCAATACAAAATATTTTCAGCATTTGAATCAAAATTTGAATGCGAAAGGAAGTAGGAGAGAAAGACACATAACATAATGTATTGTAGTGGTAGGAATAAGATGCTTATTATCACTTTGTTCATGACATAATTGAACGGTTGGATTTAAATTTTTTTGGTCTAGATCTAGGCTATGCATGGTTCATTTTGTAGAGCTTGATTGATCATTTTCAATTTGTGTTCAATTTATGATGTTCATACATCGTGAGATGTGGACATTATCTATTGTTTGAAATAGTTGGAGTAGTTATAGAGCATCCTTCTAGTTAAATTCTTTGATGAAGTGCATATATTTGAGAAACAATTCATTTTGATTGGTATAAGATGATCTATGATATGTAAAGATTTGTGAGGAGCTATTTTCTAATCTAGGATGTTGATCATAAGCATTTCTATATATATGTATGTGTATGTATATATGTAATGGCATACACATATATATAGATGTATATATATAGATGCATATATATGTATATATATACATAGATGCACACATATGCACATATACATGTATGTATTTCTATATTATCTGCAATACAGAGGTATATAGATGTATATATAGATAATATATAGATATATGCATAATCACAAAAAAAAATTCATAATTCAATTTTTTATTTTCATTTTTTAAAATTAATAATTTTAGTTGATCATCCAAAGTTATGTGCTTAAAGACAATGTTTTGAATACTAATATTCATCAAAATTTATTATCAAAATTCATTGTGTAAATACTAGTTGGAGTCAATTTAGAGCATATTGAAAGGGTGTGTGTAGGATCATCATGGAAAAAACAAGCCCTTAAGTGGCAAAAAATTCAGAAAAATCAAAGTTAGGCAACTTGACGTAAAAATTTGAATAAGTTATCTATATTATTTCAAAAATATGTAAGAATAGAATTTGTCAAAAATTGAATTTAGTTTCTAAACTACTAGGTTTATTTTAAAAAAATTCTATTTGGTGAAATTTTGAAATTTCAATGTCGTGCTACTTAAATTTCAGGAAAAAAATAAGAAGTAGGTGTCTATCTGACCACCTTAACCACAATAAAATGATAATATTTTTTTATATTTTAGATATAAGTAGAGGACTCATGTCCTGATGTGATGCATATTTTTTTGTATTTTTTTTCCAAGTAAATAATTAATTATGATTTTTTTATTATAGCTTTTAAAAAATATAAAAAATCATGTCTGACCACCTTAACTTGGTCAAAATTTCATGAAATTCATTTTTTCTTTCTTTAACCCTATAGTATGTGAATCATAGAATGTGACGCATGTTTCGGATTCAAAAAATGTGATACCATTTGAAAGCTATAGATGTTTTTCAATTAGCCTATTAATCAGGACTTTAGTCGTAATTCAAGTAGAAAATGAATAATAATTATTTATTAAATTCAAAGTAAAGCATAATTTGCATTGGTGGAAAGCTGAGAATCTCCTTTAAAAACTCTTTTTGTTTCATCAATTTTGGGTTAAAAAAAAGTCGTCAGCCACATACCCTACAAATACCCATCATATCGCCACTTTTTGGCCCATCATGATCCTGCACATACCCGAAATGTATTATGAATAACATTATCCAAACATTTGCATCAATGGTAGTCTATTTTTCTTGAATCTTGTCAATTCAATAAAGCATGATTCATGACGATCAAGGGAGTCAAGCACATTTCTTTTTGTTTGTATTAGGTGTCAAATGGTGTTTCCCAAATTTTTTGCTTTGATATATGTATTGTAAAGGTAAGAATAAAGATCATATGAATAGCCATATTAAAATATATTTTAACATATATGTGATGAGATAAGGTTTGTTCAACAAGTTTTATCAAATTCAAGAAAAATATCTTTGATTGACTTGTTCAAATAAAAAATGTGATATTTGATGGATTACAATGAGTTATGAAATATGTAAAATTTTATACAATTTCAAACAGTTTTATAAAAGTTTGTTGTTTGATATTTGCAATAGGGCATGAAAAAATAAAGTCAGCAAGTATAGATCATGGTATAAAATTTATAATATTTAGTCAAGCGGTATAATATGTATATATTTGTATGTATGTATATATACATTATATACATATATATGTATGTGCATATATAAATGGAAGTGTAATGACATACACATGTGTATAAATTTCTATATATACACACATATATACACAGATATATACATACATATGTATGTAGATATACATATACATACATATATACATTATATACATATATATGTATGTGCAAATATTTAAATGGAAGTGTAATGGCATACACATGTGTATAAATTTCTATTTATACACACATATATACACATATATATACATACATATGTATGTAGATATACATATACATACATATATATATATATACACATCCACACATACATACATACATACATACAAACATGTTTACATATTATAAAGAGAAGACATTGGTGGATTTCAAACAAGCATGTTACAATAGACAAATTGCATGAGAGGTAGTTGGGCATATTAGTGGTAATAAAATGTATTGTCAAGGTTTGAGTCAAAATTTGAATACAAAAGCAAGGAGAAGGAAAAGACATATAACCTAATGTACCATAGTGGTAAGAATAAGATGCTCATTATCACTTTGTTCATAGCATAGGCGAATGATCAGATATAAGTTTTGTTGGTGTAGATCTACGGTATGCATCTTTCATCTTGTAGATCTTGATTTATCATTTTCAATTTGTCTTTGCAATATGAATGTTAAGTGGGAGGATTTTAGGATTAGGTGTATGATTCACCTTGTAAGTTTTATGTCTTGATTACTCATATTTAAGAATGTAGGTGACAAAAAATTTATGATCTTCAAACATCGTGAGACATGGACATTATCTATTCTTTGAATTAAATACTCCCATGGAGTGCATTGATTTAAGAGACTATTCATTTTGATTGCTATGACACAATCTATAATATGTGAAGGTGTGTGAGAGGAACTAGTTTCTAATGTGTGTATATATATACTGATACATATATAGTATGGATGTATAGATATATATATATAGTAATCACATACACATACATATAGATGCATATATATATATATGGATATATACATATATATACACATACGTATATATGTATGCATGTATACGTGTAAACATACACATGTATAATGAATTTATAGGTAATATATATATATATGCACTATATATACATCGAATGTTAATGCTCATCAAAATTTATTATCGTAAGTCATTGTGTAAGTAGTAGTAGGAGTCAATTTGAAGCACATTGAAATTTATTACCAAAAACATTCTCCAAACATTTTCATCAATGTTAGCTTATATTTCTTGAATCTTGTCACATCAATAAACAAAAATTTGAGGACAATCAAAGGAGTTAAGTGTATTTTCTTTTATTTGTATTGGGTGCGAAATGTTGATTTCTAAACTTCGTCTTTGATATATGCATGGTA
Organism: Sequoia sempervirens; assembly: GCA_007258455.2. Taxonomy (NCBI): domain Eukaryota; kingdom Viridiplantae; phylum Streptophyta; class Pinopsida; order Cupressales; family Cupressaceae; genus Sequoia; species Sequoia sempervirens. Next base: position 144,072 of record VDFB02276873.1, read on the forward strand.
AAGAAAACAATGTAGATTGTTTATGTTCACTTCTTGACCATGTCATTAATCTTTATCATTTAATTACATGTTTAATTAAAGTGGTAGATTAGTGTAAGACAAGGTGATAAGCATATTATTTTGATGTCGTTGTTTACTCTGATTGATACAAGGTTGGGTGCTTTCGGTGGTGTTTTTTGTTGCAAGATTTTTTGCACATATAGTTGTTGTTCATTTGTTGTGAATAATTTTTTATGGTTTAAATACATGTTTGAATGGATTGAAAAACTTGATTGTAAATATCTTTTTAGTGTCACTGACCATATATGCAATAAGCATGCAAGGTAGAGTCTGGTGTTGGACTTGATATACATGAATAGAAATAGAAAGATAGAAAATATGATTATCAAAAAATATATGATAAGTACTTAAGCTAAGAGATCAGATAAATAATAAATGGGTGTAAGATAATGGGATGCTATACTGCAATTAACATGAAGTCAAATAAACATCATATGAATAGCCATATTAAAAAATCTTTGAACATATATGTGACAAGATAAGTTTTGTTCTATAATTTTTATCTAAAGCAAGATAAATATCCTTTATTGAGTTGTCCAACTCAGAAATATGATATCTGATAGGATACAATGAATTATGAAATGTGTAATTTATAGAATATGAAATAGTTTTATGTACATTGAATTAGTTAATCTAATGCATATGGAAATGATAGTTTCATTGTGATAATATCAGTGTGGATATCAATGAGCACCAACTGAGTTGGCTTTTAAAACTTCATTGGTTTAGATGACTGCATTGAGAAATTAAAAGTAGTAATTAGTTCACGCAAAAAATAATTAAAAGCAAAAAGCATGAAAATATTAGAAATAGAAATTGTTTAATATGAAAGAGAGACAAGATGCAAAAAATCTTACAAATTTCCTTTCAATTTATTTTGAGAGGGAAGCAAGGGTAGGAACTTGACATCAGAATCCATTGATGGTGACTGTGGTTCAATCCATTGACAAAAAATGTAAATTCCATGAAACTTTTGCAACAGGAACAAAACATTACTGATTGATGAAATACTTTTGATAGATAGAGGTGCACTTCACATGGATGTGTGGAGAGAAAATATTAGATACTTTGTTACTTTTGGATAGGGAGAAAGTTAAAACAATAGACATTAAAGCATAAAATGCAGAGAACAAAAAACAAAAGATGTTAATTGACAAAATGCATAGATGGGAAAAACTATAAAATGACATTGTAAAAGATATAAGAACTTACAAATGTCTTGTTTTCTTGTCTCCAATGCGATAGAAATAATCCCTGGTAGTAGAAACATATTTCATTCTCATTAATCTTTCTAGCCAAATGAATAAAAAATGCAAAAAATGAGTATGTAAAACACATAGTAACTTACAAGTTCCTCCTTTTTGGATTCCAATATCATAGATATATCCATTCAACAGACACAAATCTATCTCTCATCAAACAATCCAAGCAAGTGAATGAACAACACAAAAATGACAGTGTAAAAGATATAGGAACTTACAAACCTCTCCATTTTTTCTTGGAATATGATAGATGTAAATTGAAGTGAATCATTTATTTTGCATCTATTAGCAAAAGAAAAATGGGAAATTGAATGGAGAACACAATTATTACATGTAGAGGAAATGGTTTGTAATGAATTCAAACTGTAACTGGGAAGAGGGGAGAAAAGACATTGATAATTGGCTACTAATAGTTGGTTTTTCATGCAAGGATTGAGTTATCATAGGCAACAGGGGAGGTGTTGGTATGTGCCAAGGCTCTATGCGAAAAATTGTGAAGCGAAGCAAAGCATATCAACTCCTTTCCAAATCCCCTTATTCTGAACTACAATGGATATAGATTGTGTGAGTTGACGCACATGCCATCCTGGTGAAAAAATCTGAGCAAATGAATAGACACCACAAATCATTCTTTGCTCAAGAGAGTCAAAAATTTATACCGCAAGCCATTAATGGAAGTTGCATTACAATATATCGACAATAAACAAAAATGATGGACTATATATGCATAAGACCATCATTAGAATGTTATGTGTGGACAATGACAATGGGTGCAAAAACACAACTATATCAAAGAACATTAGGAAGACATGAAATATTTTCAATATTGACTAGTAAATTTGCATTTAGTATCTGCAAATTTTCATTTTGGTAGAATATTTCCTATTAAAATGGTGTGTCGGTAATTGTGCTAGTAAAATATATATGATTTATTTTGCAATTTGGTCATTGGTTACTAGTATTTCTGTCGTAGTTTTGTTATTTTGTAATTTATTTAATTATTGTATTGAATTTTTCTATTGGAAATATTTCATGAGTTTTTTGGTATAATCTTGTCTTGATACACATTATTTATGGTGGCATGTAGCATTTTAAGCAGTACATTTGCATTTACTATTTACAAATTTTTATTTATTATGAGTAGATCGAAGGGCATGTGTCATTAATGGCTTATGGTGTGAAGTTTTAAGTCTATCGAGCAAAGTATTATTTGCGTTGTTTGTTTATTTTCTTAGGTTGTTTGACATGGCTGAAATTTGTGTATGTTGAGAGGGTTTACATATGCCATGTTGGAAGCAACAAAAGTGGTGTTTGTAAGTTCTTGTATCTTTTACACTTTCATTTTTGCGTTGTCTACTCATTTGGTTGGATTGCTTGATGAGAGTGAAATCGGTAGCTTTTGAAATGGTTTATGTCTAGCATTTTGGAATTGAAAAACAAGGCATTTGTAAGTTTCTATATCTTTTACAGTGTCATTTTATAATTTTTTGCATCTCTACATTATATGGGTTAATGCCTGTTGTTAGATATTTTTGAATGCATTTATGGGTTAGTCTCTCTTCTTGAGTTAAAGACTTGATGTATTGATGAAATATTTGTTATAGAAAATAATTGTTTGCTTGATAGACTTAAAACATTATCAGTTGATGAAATGAGTTTGATAGATTCAAGTGCAGTTGGCATGCATGCATGAAGAGAAAATATTAGTTCCATTCTTAATTGTGGGCAACAAAGAAGTTGATGTTAACAAATCATGGTGTTAAGTCTTTAATTTAATAGAGAGTGTCTCGTAAAAGCATTCAAAGATAGGGAAGAATGGACATGAAGGCATAAAATTTGGAGAGCAAGAAATAATTGGATGAAACCCATAATATGCAGAGATGTAAAAAAGTATAAAACGACAATGTAAAGGATATAGGAACTTACAAGTTTCTTGTTCTTCAGTTCAAGTACAATAGACATAGACCATGCCAACAAACATAGACTTCACTTCCATCAAATAGTCTAAGAAAATGAATAAACAATGCAAAAAATGAGTATGTAAAAGATATAAGAACTTACAAACAATTGCTCTTTTGCTTCCAATATCATATATATAAACTTTCTCAAGAGATGTAGATATTATTCACTTCAAACAGTCGAAGCAACTGAGAAAACAATGCAAACTATCATTTGTTTCACAAACTTAAAACTTGACACCATAAGCCACTAATAATGCCTGCAATTCAGGCCATTTGCAATAAGCAAAAGACGAGGCAATGAATATAGAGCTACAAAAAACTCTAAAACAAGACTGTAAAATATATAGTAACTTACAACTACCTTGTTTTTTGTTGATATCATGAAAGTCATAAAACTTGTTAAGAAACATAGATTTCACTCTTATGAAATAGTCCAAGCAAGCGAATAAACAATGCAAAAAGTGACAACATAAAAGGTATATGAACTTACTAATGATTTCTTTTTCACTTCCAATATGATTGATATTGTCTATCTCAATAGACAGATATTTCACCTTCATCAAACAATCTAAGAAAATGAATAAACAATGCAAATGAATGTTAGGTTCTATATATATGCATAATGATGTCATTAAAATGTGATGCATGGGTAGAGATATAGGATGCAAATACATCACTAGATCAAAGAACATTTGGAAGCCATGTAAAATTTTCAATAGCAATGAAGCATTACGAATTATCTAAAAATGTGCTTTTGTGGTGCTGAAAATAGTTTGCAATAAAACAGAGCCCATCGCAGATGCAGAGATGTAAAAAAAATATGGTGCAAGAGCACCCTAGCAAGAACATACCTCCATGAGGAAACTTTTAGATTTTTATTTAACTATGATGTCCTAATTTTGTAACAAGGTCAATTAGATCACTTTGAGTGTATTTTAGGTCCTAGATAGTCATTTTGGGTTCATTGGGCATATAATGTGAAAGTTGCAAAATGTTGTCATAGTAACATTGTAAAAAATGCAAAAAAATGCAAAATCATGGAATGCCAAGAGTCAAGTAGTTAAAGAGTTATTTTGAGGCATTGGTTTTGGTTTATAAAGGCATTTTTAAGCCTCACAAACTTTGAGGAAGGGGAATGATGTATGAGTGAAGAATTCAATGAAAAACATTTTTTTTGTTAATTTTCCAACATTTTCTTGTTTTTAGGCCATTGCACGGCCAAGTACAGTGCATAAACCCACCTCGACTCCATTCTAAGTTAAAACCATAAGAATATACTTTATTATTCATTTGGTTTCATTAAAAACCATTCAATTTTGTGAAAGTTATTGACAATTTACTCCAGGCGGTTAAAACCCTGATCTAGGGTAAACAGTGGTAAAGAAAATTTTGTTTCTCTTATTCTAACAGTGGAATCCTCCTATAAATTGGTGTATAATGATTTTTACATATGTTCTAAGGGATTCCTAAGTTGCAGGTTCTAAAGGAAAGGTTTTGGGCAGATTTAATGATGCCCTAGGTCTGTAAATGGTGAAGAAGACTAGTAAAACAATGTACAGTGGAGTTTTAATGAGTTTTGATTGAAGTGTGTGGGTTTTTCTTGAGTAATATTTTTTTGAAAGGGTGTTTGGGTGTGTTTAGATCCATTTTCTATTAGGATTTGGTAAAATTATAAATTTTTGAGTCCAATGTTGATGATTTCCCTGTTATGGCAGTGTTGACACAGTCTTAGTTTGGACATAATTTGCAGAGGTTGGGATTTCCTTCGTTGAATGGCTATAACTTCATTGAAGGGTTATTCAATTGAAGTATTTTACATGCCATGGGACTAAGTTGAGACTCCAAGAGAGTCTTTTATTGTTGCATGAGTAAGAATGATAATTGGAAGCCTAATTAGGCCGATTAAGGCAATCTATTTTGGAAGCTCTTATGTTTGAGATGTTTAAGTTGGTAATTGAGTTTGAGTAAATCATTTTGATGTTGTTTAAAGTGTTTTGAGGAATCAACAAGTGGTTTTGGGCCTTGTTCTTAGTTTGGGAATTTTGAAACAAGTGTTTGTGAAGGAAGGATGAGTCCCAGTTGTAAGAGCAAGCAAGAATTTGTTGAGGTCAGTCAAGTTGAAGTTGTTTGAGAGTTTTTGGGACCCCTACATTGCATCAGTTGGTATCAAAGCTTAGAAAGGTCTAGGAAGAGAAAGAGTTTGGTTTTTGTGTTTGTACAGGTTGAAGAGAGAACCTGATGGCCAAGAGACTAGGTAGAGGAAAAGTAAAGGGACATAGGTGAGGGAAAGTGAAGAAGATGCAACGAGAGACTTGGTTTGTTGGTGTAATTAATATTTAATTACACTTGCATAGCTTTACTTAGGTATATTTTAATTCCTAGGTTAATTATTCTCATCCTTATCTTGTTGAGCTATCTTGTTGCTCAAGATAAGATTAGGGTTATGCATAATTTCTTTTATAAAGAAAATCATTCTCATGTAATTATGATTTCCTGAATAATAATTTTTTGCATATCTTTTTGCAATAGATTTGCTTTTTCTATTTTTCTCTTCTATGGAAGGTTTTTTGGTCTACATTTCTGATCTTGGTTTCTAACATGGTATCAGAGCCTCGATTTGCAACCCTTTCTTAGCTTTTTTAGAGAAATACATTACAGAGCATGTTCAGGGTTCCTCGAGGGTTTCATTCCTTGAGCATATTCATGCAACATCTTGGATCAGATCGGGGTTCTCCATTGGATTCAGAGCACTGGAAAAAGTCAAGATTGACTTTTATTTTGCAAATTTTGGTCATCATTTGCCAGATCTGTGAGGGTTTCAAGCTCGGAGATTTTTTGCAAGCTCTGGGGGTAGCCGATATTTCAGAGCATTTTGGGCACAAACGGAGGTCACCATCATGTTTGCAGTGGCCAAAAACCCTAAGATCACCTTTTTTTTTGTTGATTTTAGTGAAGTTGGTCTGGAAGGCAAAAAAAATTGCCTAGGGGATCGTACGGCCTCCCCAGCACGCAGTTCGAGGTTCAAATATCAAAAAAAATTAAAAAAATTGAATGTTTGGAAGAGATCTGACGCCTCCCAGACATATTAGATGCACCACCCAGTGCCCATTGGGCACTCACCAAAACGCCACTACCACCGGCCTTCCCCACCAATCCACCACCGCCCAGCGCCAGCCCCACGGGCTCCCTGCAACATAAGGTCCAGTCACATGGGGAACCGGGCGCTATGCGCCCTACCCCCAGCTAGCCTCCCAGCACACCCGCCCATCATATGTATGACTATGGGCTCCACTCCAACCCTAGCCTGCCAACCCCTAGTCACACACAGGACCAGGGGCTTTTTTTTTCTAGCCCCCAGGGCAGCCTATAGGCCAGATTGGCCTTTCTAGAGCACTTTTACAAAATCGGGCATAACTTTTGTGTACGGTGTCCTTTTTTTGCAAATGAGATACCATTGGAAAGCTGATTCTGATGCAAATCCAGTGGTGAATGTAGCTTCTTCTGATTTTTCTCCAGATTTATTTTCAGGTCCTTGAACTCAGATGAATTTTTTTGCTTCAGAGGGCATATCTTTTGACTCAGTGATCTGCGGCCTTGGAAAGCTGGTTCAGTCCTCTACATAGATTTGAGGTCTATTTTTATTTTCTATTTATGCATGTTTTCATTCTCTCCTTTTACAATCATTGGGTTATTGTAATAAATGAACTGAGATAAAGTTCCATCAGGGGGGTTTCTTGCATAATAATCTTATTAGAGTGTGCATGCACTTTGATCTCCATCTTGTTATTGATGACAACTCGCATGGGTTATATCTGGTTTCTTAGTTTCTTTTGGCCACATCTTTTCTTAGCTTGACACATATCAGATTCACATCGGTTCACACTTTAGATTGGGAGTTTATGGTTATTGATCCACATTGGTATAGATCCATCTCAGTTTGAGGGCCATGTTTTTATGGTTAATGTTCCAGAGTCTTTATGGTACTTATTCCCATGGAAGATTTTTATTCTCAGTTTGGCATCGACATCGAGACAAACAGTTTCTAGATTCTGTCATCATTTCATCTACTGTTGCTTCACAGATTCTAGGGTTGTTCCAGTTTGCGAGTTTTCTAGTGTTCCATGGCATCGGGTCTGTTGTTGCTTTATCATGATTCCTTGAGTCAATCAGTGATTCTCATTTGGTTTCAGTAGTAGAAAAAAGTATCTTTCCTTGCTTGTTGGATTTTGGTTCTAGTGTTACTCCATAGTGTTCTTCTAGTGCTTCTTTGCAGCAGTCATCTCATTGTAGGGGGGTTTTGTCCCACTAGGTTTTCCTTCTCTACCTAATTATTGCATTTTCACATGGGTACCTAATCAGGCCTTGTTGTCGGGACCCATTCATGCTTTCTTGCATTCATCATAGTTTTAGGTGCATGCTTTCTTAGTCTCCCTAAGTTTCACTTATAGGGGGTGTTGGTGTAATTAATATTTAATTACACTTGCATAACTTTACTTAGGTATATTTTAATTCCTAGGTTAATTATTCTCATCCTTATCTTGTTGAGCTATCTTGTTGCTCAAGATAAGATTAGGGTTATGCATACTTGCTTTTATAAAGAAAATCATTCTCATGTAATTATGATTTCCTGAATAATAATTTTTTGCACATCTTTTTGCAATAGCTTTGCTTTTTCTGTTTTTCTCTTTTGTGGAAGGTTTTTTGGTTTGCATGTCTGATCTTGGTTTCTAACATGGTTGAGTAAAGAGAATATGGATTTGTTGAGAAGGAATTTGTAGGGAGTGGAGTCACAAAAGAAAGCAGTAAAAGAGAGGAAGAGAAAAGAGATGAGGAAAATAGAGAAAGAGGTAGCAGAACTGAAGCAAGCTATAGAAAGAGTAGAATTGGAGTTCCAAATGGATATGGATCAGTTGCTCAGGAAAGCACAAAGTTGGCATCTAACAGTGAAGAAGAAAGTTGAATGGCCCATTAAGAAAATAGTCAAAAGGAGAAGGAAAATGAAGATAATAGAGGAAGAAGAAGAATTCATGGATGAAGAATACAAAGGCATTGCAGCCATTCCCAAGCATGAAGGTGAAGGTGTAGCAAAGATAAAGGACCTAATTTCATAGGGAAAATATATTGAGTTGGTGTCAATATTGGACAAAGAGAAGATCAAGGATGAATTGATCTTGAAGACACGAAAAGAGTTGAAGATAAATGTTGTAGAGATAATATACTACTTATTTGTTGTGATAATAATTTTGAGAAATAAACTAATGGACAAGATACAATAGATGGAAGAAGAAGGACAAGGAGTTGGGATAGAGATTGTGACATATCAGGGCATGAACCTGAGCAAATTCATAGAGAAAAGACAAAATGGAAACAAGTTGGCATAGACCAACTCAAACCAAAGGTTAAGATGAAAGATGTTGTAGGGCATAAAAGACTACAAGGAGGAGAATTTAATGATACAAGAGGACTTGGAATTTTCATTTGGCCAGGAGTATGGTGCAAGAGCACCCTAGCAAGAACATGCCTCCATGAGGAAACTTCTACTTTTTGATTTAACTATGATGTCCTAATGTTGTAATAAGGTCAATTAGATCACTTTGAGTGTGTTTTAGGTCCTAGATGGTCATTCTGGGTTCATTGGGCATATAATGTGAAAGTTGCAAAATGTTGTCATAGCAACATTGTAAAAAATGCAAAAAATGTAAAATCATGGAATGCCAAGAGTCAAGTAGTTAAAGAGTTAGTTTGAGGCATTGGTTCTGGTTTATAAAGGCATTTTGAAGACTCGCAAACTTTGAGGAATGATGTATGAGTGAAGAATTCAATAAAAAATACCATTTTTTATTAATTTTCCTACATTTTCTTGTTTTGAGGCCATTGTACGACCAAGTACACTGCATACACCCACCTCTCCTCCATTTTAAGTGAAATCCCTAATAATCTACTTTATTATGCATTTGGTTTCATTAAAAACCATTCAAGTTTGTGAAAGTTATTGACAATTTTCTCTAGACGATTAAAACCCTGATCTAGGGTAAATAGTGGTAAATAAAATTTTGTTTCTCTTATTCTAACGGTGGAATCCTCCTATAAATTGGTGTATAAGGATTTTTACATTTTTTCTAATGGATTCTTAAATTGGAGGTTATGAAGGCAAGGTTTTGGGTAGATTGAATGATGCCCTAGGTCTATAAATGGTGAAGAAGACTGGTAAAATAGTGTACAGTGGAGTTTTAATGAGTTTTGATTGAAGTGTGTGGGTTTTTCTTGAGTAATATTGTTTTGAAAGGGTGTTTGGGTGTGCTTAGATCCTTTTTATGTTAGGATTTGGTAAAAGTATAAATTTTTGAGTCCGATGTTGATGACTGCCCTGTTATGGCAGAGTTGACACAGTCCTAGTTTGGACAGAATTTATAGAGGTTGGGATTTCCTTCATTGAAAGGCTATAAATTCATTGAATTGTTATTCAATTGAAGTGTTTTACATTCCATAGGACTAAGTTGAGATTCCAAGAGAGTTTTTATTGTTGCATGAGTAAGATAGAATGATCATTGGAAGCCTAATTAGGTCGGTTAAGACAGTTTATTTTGGAAACTCTTATGTTTAAGATGTTTAAGTTGGGATTTAAGTTTGAGTCAATCATTTTTATATTTTTTAAAGTTTTTAAGGAATCAACAAGTGGTTTTCGGCCTTGTTCTTAGTTTGGGAATTTTTAAACAAGTGTTTGTGAAGGAATGATGAGTCCTAGTTGTAAGAGCAAGCAAGAATTTGTTGAGGTCAGTCAAGCTGAGGTTGTTTGAGATTTTTTGGGACCCCTGAATTGCATCTATATAGAGAAACATTGTAAAATATATAGGAACTTATAGACATGTCAATTTTCTCTTGCAAAATAGTACACATCGATCCTATCAACGGAGAAATATTTCACCCCTATCAAACAATACGATCAAATCAATAAACAATGCAAAAAATGATAGTGTAAAAGATATGGGAACTTACAAAGCCCTAATTTTTGCTTCCAACATGATAGACATAAATCCTATCAACAGGGATAGATTCAATACTCATCAAATAATATGAGCAAATGAATAAACAATGGAAAAATGACAGCGTAAGAGATATAGAATCTCACAAATGCCTTCTTTTTTGCTTCCAATGTGATAGATATATAGTGTCTAAATAATAATCTAGGAAAATGAATAAACAATGCAAATAATCCTTTGCTTAACATAATGAATATTTCATAGCATAATTAATTAATGACACTTGCACTTCAGTTTAACTACAATAAATGGAAGTTAGGCGATATATAAGCACAATGGATTTGTTAAAATAGAATGCATGGGAAGGAACATTGGACATGAAGATGCGACTATATTGATGAGAATTACAAAGACGTGTTATATTTCTAATAGCAATTAAACATTATGAATTGAACAAGTCCTCTGCTTTATCACGGCAGGGAAAATTTGGAACATAATAGGGAAAATTACAATTGCATGTATGCAAACAACTATCAAACGGCATTGGAAAAGATATAGGAACTTACATATGCCTTTTGGTTCACTTCCAATACGATAGACATAAACCTTGTGAGTAGATACAAATTCCATCCTCATCAAACAATGTGAGGAAATGACTAGACAATGCAAGAAAATGATAGTGTAGTAGATATAGGAACTTACAAATGCCTTGTTCTTTGCATCCATCACAATAGATACAAACTCTTTCAATAGAGACTGATTTCATTTTTATAAAACAACCTAAGGAAATGAACAAGAAATGCAAAAAAACTTTTGCTTGACAAACTTAAGACCTCACACTATAAGCCATTAATGAATTGTAAATGCATACAAACTATAAAATAGCATTGTGAAAGATATAGGAAGGTACATGTGCCTTATTTTTATCCATTTTCAATGGATGAAAACTAGATTGAAATAGAAGCATAACATCCTTGGAGGAAAAAGACATGTTAAGTAACAAATTTCATCATCATCAAATAATGTGAGCAAATGAGTAGAAAATGCAAGAAAATGACAGAGTTGTAGAAATGGGAACTTACAAACACTTTTTTTTTTGCATCCAACACAATAGATATAAACTCTTTCAATAGAGACTGAATTAATTCTCATCAAAGGATCAGAGCAAATGAACAAGAAATGAAAACAATATTTTCTTGGATAGGGTTAAGACTTAACATCATAATCCATTAATGAATTGCAAATGCATATAAACTATAAGATAACATTGTGAAAGATATAGGAAGGTACACATCTCTTGTTTGTTATCCATTCACAATAAATGAAAATTAGACAAAAATAAAAGCATAATGTCCTTGGAGAAAAAAGACATGTTAACTAGCATCAATAACTATAATATATTCTAGGATGAAATTGGTAGATTGGAACTGTAGTGTAGGTTTTTCCATAGATAGAATGAACAATTTCAATGTTTGAACAAATAATGTGATTCAAAATTTTCACAATTTTTTTTTTAAAATTTAATCAAAATATTATGTTTGTGGTTTCTAGATGTCCTCATCTCTATAGTGATTGATTTTGCAAAACATAATCTAAGTAGTTCAAAATAGTGTTTGAAACAATGCAACAATCATTTTTCTAGGTAAATATTTTTTGAAAGAATATAGCACTATATGTAAAAGCATCAGGCATTTTAGCATACATTTTCTATTTCACATAAAAGCAGTATTGAATTGCTATAGCCTTCATTTGATCACAAACATGTATTGCTATAATTTGCAAATAGAAAAAACCATTGCACATGGAACATTAGTTATAACTATTTGTTAAATTGGAAACAAAACTATTTACATCTATAGTATGTATGTTTGAAATAGATGGATAAACAAGTGTGAAGTTACGTGGTGCACACAAGAAGTCAAAATAAACTAAAACATAACTTATAATTGTTTATGAAATTGCAAGCAAAAATGTACACATCTATATTTTGTACATTTGAAAGAGATGAAAAGACAATTGTCAACTTATGTGGTGTATATAAAAGGTGAAAATAAACTATCAGACTAGTCTTCATAAATGCATTGACACCATTGTCTTGACATTGACATTTTCAACAAAATTTATGTTGTGTATGCTCTTAGACATTTTGCTATTAATGAATAAGAATAGAAATTAGAATAGTGCAGGGTAAGCACCTATCATAAACTACAAATGTTCTTTCAATTTGGTGGATATTCCTTACTGCTTGCTTTAGTGACAATTCATTGGTGCAATTATCCATCGCAAGTGTAAATGTTCCTTGCAGTTGAAACTTCTACAACAAGAACATTACTACAGACATGTCTTTCTTGTAATTTTGAAATGGAACTGCAGCTAGCTAGGGGAAGCTTTTTTGTAGTTGTTGTTTGTGTAGGAAATAGTTGACAGGTCCATTTTTTGTTTGAACAATGCATTAAAGTAAATGCACATATTCAAATTTTGTGTCAGTGCCACAAGTTGTGCACCACGTAAAATTGGTGTTTGATGTTTTTGTAAAATAAAACTCTTTGTCTACATGAGCTGTAGATTGGTTCATATAGGGGAAAGTGGAAATTTTAAGGTCTTAGTGTTCTAGTCATCTACAATGGTAATACAGATGTAATTAGTTACAAATGACAACAATGCATCGTTTAGGAAATTCACAATAGAAAGGCAGAGTTGGAAGATGCTTTGTATCAGAAATCTATACTATCGTGTAAAACGTAAATGATTCAGGTATTTACTTCCATGTTTGAGGACTTCAATGGTTGTAGGGAGGCCTTTGTAGATGCATCATTGAGTTCGTCAATGAAGATAGACTGTGTTTTTTCATCAAAGTTATGCCTTTTGGCCCAAAATGAATAATATTTTTAAACAATATGAAAGGAGTTTTTGTTGATGCCAAGATTAGTTGTAGTGTCGCATAGATTTTTTTATGAACAATGGGTACTATAAGCTCTAAAATACATAATCGTAGAGGTGTAAAATTCCAAAGGAAATGAGTTTAAGAATTCGATAGCATTGAATTAGAGTAAAAACTATATGTTGAAAAATAGATACAATAATCTAATCAAACAGAGGATGCTCAAATGTAAATGTTGTGAATACAAAAAAAAAAAATTATAAACAAGTTTTATCTATGGAGAAACAAATTGTAAAAATCCTTTATTATAGTCCAAAAATCAAAGTGCTCAAATTCTACGATGTTGACACGAATTTTACAAAACATCTTACAGTGGCGAAATCATCTTGGGTCTCTCCATCTTTAACTTGCAACTCATATTGCATTGGAACTCAATGATGACTAGTAAAAACAACGCCAATTGTTCCAATAGAGAAGCTATCATCTGATTGGATGAGCTGTGAGATGGTTGTGTCAGGAATCAACCTACGTTCTTTATAGACTTTTTCAATGGTTTCAATGGTGCTTCTAGCTATTAGAACAAGGGAATAATCAACATCCCCTCTTTCATATTATTATTTTTTCTAATGAAAAATTTTGTGAAACAAACCCTTGTATGAGGTGATAACAATGGCAGAAATGTGTCAATTAGTTTGTTGTTGATGTTCACTATGATTGTCACATGACCATGACTAGCAATTAAATCAACATGCACAATTGTTTCTTTTGGTGGTGTTCTAGGATTTAGGTTAATTGCAGGGTGATAAATGGCTAAAATATCACCCTCAAATGCTAAAGCCGATTGTTTTGTGCATATGTCAAGGATTCTTGATGGTTGTGCAGTTTTTTATTTCAATCTATACATTGTGATTTGAGCAATGAAGAAAAATAAATCGATAATTAAATGTATAAAGAGTCAACCTACATATGACACAAACGAGATATAGTACTTGCCTCTTTTCATCTTGTTTTTCAACTAACTGATCCCTCTTCTATTGTGCAGGAAATGTAATTTATGTTTTCCAAATGTTTCTGCAAACATATGGAATGAGATATTTATGTCAAGCATGTATTAAAACAAACTGAAAAGAAAACATTAAAAAAAATTATATGATTTTGAGGTTTGTTGATGTAAAATGTCAAGTATTTACTTGTTTATAAATGCTCTAGATACTATGGTGTGTGTTGGTAAATGCTAAGTTGTATGTTGTATGAAATAGCAAGAGATATGTAATTTGCATCCAACAATTTAGTGTGGCATAGAAAATTGGATACTCTTGAGAAAAGAGACAATTTCATGCTTAATTTGGACCTATTTTGAGTACCCCTGCATTATTCAATCTTAAAAATAGCATTTATAAGCCCCTACGACCCATTATTTTTTTATCTAGAGGCTCGTTTCTCTTAAAAATCATCAAAATCTTGACAAACAACACTTAATCTACTCATATCCTGAAAAACCACCTCCAAAAACCACTAGTGGGACCCATTCACCACCTTGGGTGAATGAGTCCCCTCTAGTGCGACCCATTCACCAAGGGTGGCGAATGAGTCCCTTTTGGGGAAAAATTCAATTTTGAGTAGGAATTCAATCAATTCAACTTAAATTTACAGTGGATGTCGGCCTCTTAAGTCTAAATAACGGGAAAATTAGGTGTCGATGCCTATAAATACACATTTTATGTCATTTTCCACATCTCTTAGTCATTTTTACAAAGCAAAATCAAAATTCAAGTATTAAGATTCTTCCACAATAAGTTTCATTAGCATTTTCTACAAAAAAGTTGAAGCTTTGGGGCAACAAACTAGGGTTTTTGCAGGTCTTCAAGCTCACTTCTTGTTTAAGATTCAACATTGCAAAGAGTTGATGATGGATGCCTATGGTTGGTACAGGAGTACCTACATATTATTGACAAAAAATTGATCATTTGGAGGTTGGTAGGTGGGTGATCTCACAATACTGGTTTGCAATTTTCGGCCAAACTGGACATTGAACTAATTTTTTCTAACTAAATCTTCACTTTCGAGCACCTATAGTGGCTAAACCGTGAGGAATTTGAAGATGATGCAAACTAGTGATTTGTGACATTTTGTATGTAGATTCTATATTTTATTTTTTTCAAAATTTTTGGAATTAGATTGCACTTCTTTTTCCATCTCCCTCGAAAACTAGTTTTTTTTCAATAAACACCATTTTTAAGGAGTGACGCTCACCATATAACACAACTTTTTTCCATGAAGGATAAAATTATATATTTTTTAATTTAGATTTTAACTACAATATCTATTGCTTCCAATTGATTTCATAGTGTTTTATTGAATATTTTTTCTTTAATCAAGTTTTGAAGTCAAACCAATTACAATTCAGACATAGTGAACCGTATAACACATTTTTTTGTATTTATCGAAATTCAATTTTTTTTGTTGGATCAAGGACTTCAATATTTGGTGCACTCATATTTTTCAAAAAAATTATAATCTTCTATTTTTCCACATGTAGAACATAGAGCTTGATTTTTGGTGAAAAACCTACATTCACAAGAAATAAAAAAAATAATAATAAAATTAAATTTATTTAAAATTATACTTTTTGGGAAGATTATAATAAGGAATGAATACTTACAAAAAAAAGAATTAAATGAATTCATTTGATCCCCCAAAAGGTAAATCAAAAGTGATTTTTTATCAGCATTTTGATAGGTGTAAAGGAGACTCTGTTATAGGTATGATTTAAAACTAGCGGGGTTTTATCCAAGGGGGTTTGATATAAGGTAGTTTGATCAAACCATATTTAATTTGAATGCTTTAAATGGAACTTTTTAAGGCTTAAATCATTATATTTTCTAAAAATATGTGATTTCAACAAAAAATAGAATCTCCCAAAAATTGTAAACCAGCTTTATGGGATCACCTAGGTTGGTCATCTAAGTTGTGTCAAGGGTAGAATAGGGGTGTTTTGAGTTTATTTGCTAAATAAGGTATAAAAAGACCATTTACTATGTAATTGGGGGTGTTTTGTGTCTTATGTAGAGTAGGTGTTTCTATGTTTTAGAGTGGAAGTGAAGCGAATTGTAAGTTGTGGAATATTACCCTAGGGTGTAATTGTGTGTTTTCCATGTGGAATGAGGGTATTAATGTGGGGTTTTGTCAAAATATTGATGAATCTACCAATGGGATGGTTTTCTAACCATGTTCAGAGTATTTAAAGAATGTTGGATGCTTTGATTAGGTTTGGTAAGCCTGAGTGGATGGACTTCCAATAAACCCTAGAGTTTTGTAGGGAGAATGAGGGTTTTATGGTACAACATCCTAGAGGACTTGGATCTGAGTTTTGGAAAATGAATTTAGAGTTTTGTATCATAATTTTTGACTATCAAAGAGTTTGAGTGGTTATCTGATGTTTAGAAGGAACTTCCTTTGTTAATTTGGGCTAATTGAGTAGCCTCAAAATAGGGCAGTTTAATGAATCTCTATATTGTTGAAAAGAAACTATGAGGCTTCTTTTGGTATGATGTTTGGGGGTTTGTGAGAGGTCTTAAATGATGTTTTATTGGCCTTTGTACAGCCTTTTCTAACAAATATTGTGCCAAGTTAAGTTTTGAGGGCTATAAGCCTATGATTGGGTGTTTGGAATAAGTTGAGTGAATTGTGTTGGCAAAGTTGTTTCCTTATTGAATTCTAGGCATTTTGAGTTGGATTGTGAGATATCTCCACCTTTCTTGCATCAGGTGTTATCAGAGCTCATGGATAAGGTATTTTGTTGGTGATTTGATTGAATTTTGCAAGTTTGAAGATAGAAGGTGAAAATACAAATTGGTGAAGATTCCTTTGAAGGGTGTTGGTGTTGATAGAGAGTTGTAGGCCCTAAAAGAGAAGAATTATAAGCTTTTGGAGTCACATAATGCAGTTTTGGAAAGGCTTGTTTCCTTGGAGACAAAGAAAAGAAGAGATGAGAATGAAGAAAGTGAAACATAGGAAGATGATGAAGAATATGAGGATGTTGATGAAGGACTAGACCCTAAAGATTAGAGGATGGTAAAGATGCTCAAAGCAGTGAAAATTTATTCAATGAAGGTAAAAGTTGATCTTCCTATGTATGGTGGTAATTTAAATGAAGAGGAATTGCTTGATTGGATTGTTGCTATGGATAACTACTTTGAAAGTGAAGACATTTTAGATGAGCAGATGGTGAAGGTGGCAAAAACAAAAATCAAAGGTCATGCTCTTCTATGGTGGGACTATGAACAAGAAAAGAGAAGAAAACAAGGCAAGTCAAGGATTACTTCTTGGGACAAGATGGTGCAAAAACTAAAAGGTAATTTTCTTCCAAAGGATTATGAAGTTAAATTGTATAAAAAGTTGCAAGGTCTGAAACAAAAAGATCTAGATGTCAAGACATATACAGATGACTTTTATAAACTAAGTATAAGGGAAAGAAGGGATGAAGATGAGGTTGAAAAGGTGGCTAGATATCTAGGTGGTCTTAGATTTAATATACAAGATGAACTTGTTGTTGCTAACCCAAAGTCTTTTGAGGAATGTTTCCAATTAGCAATCAGGGTGGAGGAAAAGCTTAAAAGAAGGAAAGAGAAATTAGTTAGAGGAAGAGGTGCTACTGGTGCAAGAGGGAGAGGAACAATCCCTACACCAAAGTAGACATTGGAAGAAAAAGAAGGATAAAATAGAGGTAAGGAGAAAGGTGTTGATATTAGGGGAGGTTTTAGAGGTAGAGAAAGGTTTGGTGGTGGTAGAAACTCTAATGATTTTGCACGGAGATGTTATACTTGTAATGAATATGGTCATCCATCTTGGAAATGTCTTGAAAGGGTTGGTAGTTCATCAAGTGGTGAAAAGAGGATTGATAGGAGAGCACAACTCATTCAAGAAGAGGAGTGTGAGAGTAACCATCTTGTAAGTTTAAGAGCTACTCTTGAAACAGGGGAAATGTTGATGATGAGGAAGATTGTATTGAAGGTAGCCAAGGAGGTGGAACCATTGCAAAGAAAGAGCCTCTTCAAGACTACATGTAAGTGCAAAAACAAGGTATGAAAGATTGTAATTGATTCTAGTTCAATAGAGAACATGGTTTCTAGTGAGATGGTTAACAAACTGAATTTGCAAAAAGTACCTCATGAATTGCCATATAAAGTGTCATGGTTGAGTGATGGAAAGTCTTTGTTGGTTAATGAAAAATTTGTGGTAGATTTCTAGATTGGAGGCTATAAATATAGTGTAGTTTGTGATATCCTTCCCATGGATTTTTGTCACCTACTCCTAGGTAGACCTTGGCAATATGATAGGCGAGCCTTGTATGATGGAAGAGAGAACATCTATAAAATAATGAAGGATGGGTGCAGGTTTTTCTTTACTCCTTTGGTGGAAGATGAGAAAGGTAAGTAAAAAGTAATCATGTGTGGAAAAAAAGAGCTTGTAGGAATTGTGAATGAAGGTAAAAATTTATTTGTTGCAGATAGTTCAAAGTCTGAGAAAGTAATGACAACAGGTCAAAAGATTGAATCAAGTTTGCAAGGCAAGATGACAGTGAGTTGGAGTGCCAATGTTTTGGTTGGGACCATTGTGTGTCCTATAGGTGAAAGTAAGTTTGCAAAGTTAGATATATCTGCAAGTATAGAGGTTAATAAGTATGATAGTATAGTGAGTACAGAGGACAGTAAGGTAGGACAAAATATTAACAAAACAATAAGAGTGATGATAGTGGAGAAAGGGCAAAGTGCACTAATAGTTGAGGACAGATATAGATGTGAAGATGAAAGAAGAGAGAAGACAGTTTAAGGAACCTCTGATCAATTTTTTTTTGAAGGCATAGAGGTAAGGACATCATCAAGTTTTGGTCAAGGAAGAAATGGAAGATAGATGGTAGATCAGATGACTGAGATGAAGACAGTTACATATGCAAACAAATACAAAGATGCAGGGTAGATGGGGAGAACACAAAATTTGGACCAGTGGAGAGGATTTGTAGAACAGAGGAATATATATGAAGCTTGGAGGAATTGGCACCAGATCAACTCATGAAGCATGATTTTTTTCCTGTGGGGGTGTATGGTGCAAGAGCACCTACACCTTATTGACAAAAAATTGATCATTTAAAGGTTGGTCATCTAAGTTGTGTCATGGGTAGAATAGGGGTGTTTTGAGTTTATTTGCTAAATAAGGTCTAAAAAGACCATTTACTATGTAATTGGGGGTGTTTTGTGTCTTAGGTGTCAATTAGGGAAAAAGTTGCAAAATTGTAATTGTTGTCAATCAAAAATTGTAAAAACAAAATGCAACTATCAAGAATATGAAGGGTTAAGGGAATTTGAAATGAAGTTAAGAATGTTGGGAAGGTAGTTTTGGTTTGAAAAATGTATTTAAAGCCTTCAAGGGCTCAAGCAAAGGGTTTTTAGTGATTTTTTTGAAGTTTCACATCAATAACAATGTTCATATTTTGCAATTTCCTATTTTTTTGAACTTTATAGGCTATGTACGGACTAGTACATGATTTGAATGATTTGAAACCTTTTGTGTTATGTAGATGCATGTCTTATCTTTCTTTTGAACTCATTTTGAGAGTCTAACACTTATTTTGGAGGGATATCTCTTTACTTTTCTAGAGTTGCCTATAATAGACCAAGGAAGGCATTGTTTGAAGATTAGATAATGTAATTAGTCATTCCATCTACTATCCCAGTTTGTGTCTCAATGGAATGGCATGATATGATGGTAGAGTAGGTGTTTCTATGTTTTAGATTGGAAGTGAAGTGAATTGTAAGTTGTGGAATGTTACCCTAGGGTGTAATTGTGTGTTTTCCATGTGAAATGAGGGTATTAATGTGGGGTTTTGTCAAAATATTGATTATTTTTCAATGGGATGGTTTTGTGACCATGTGTAGAGTATTTAAAGAATGTTGGATGCTTTGATTAGGTTTGGTAATCCTGGGTGGATGGATTTCCAATAAACCCTAGAGTTTTTTAAGGAGAATGAGGGTTTTATGGTACAACATCCTAGAGGACTTGGATCTGAGTTTTGGCCAGTTAATTTGGAGTTTTGTATCACAATTTATGACTATCAAAATAGTTTGATTGGTTATCTAATGTTTATAAGGCACTTCCTCTGTTAATTTGGGCTAATTGAGTAGCCTCAAAATAGGGTAATTTAATGAATCTCTATATTTTTTAAAAGAAACTATGAGGGTTCTTTTGGTATGATGTTTGGGGATCTATGAGGGGTCTTAAATGATGTTTTGTTGGCCTTTGTGCAGCCTATTCTAACAGATATTGTGCCAAGTTAAGTTGTGAGGGCTACAAGCCTATGGTTGGGTGTTTGGAATAAGTTGAGTGAATTGTGTTGGTAAAGTTATTTCCTTGTTGAAGTCTAGGCATTTTGAGTTGGATTGTGAGATGTCTCCACCTCGCTTGCATCAATGGTGAATTAGGGAGAAATCTAGGTTGAGGATATGCAACTAGCCATCAAATCACACCTAAAGACTTGTTTTCAAAGTGATTCCATCTTCCATTTTCTCTCTATCTTCAAATTTAAGGTTTGCATTACATTTTCATGTCATTTACATTCATTTGATATGTTGTAGGGTTTCTAGGATTAAATTTTTGCATCATTCAAATCACATTTGTTCATCTTCTAGTACATTAGAATAGGGTTTTGTCATATTTCAAAATTTCCTAGTCTTTGACACAATTAAGGCTAGGGTTTTATGTATATTTTTATCCATTCAAGGTTTGATTACACAATTAGGGGTTTGACCAAGGAAAACCCCCCATTAGACAACAAAATTTAAGCTATTTTGCAAGTATTTTATGAGATTTTGATCCAAGTTTTTGTCAAAAAGTGTTGTGTAGGTGACAAGGTACAGCTTTGAGATTTGAATTTGCAAAAAAGTGAAAAAAGGACCGATTCATGCCATGGATGGTGAATGAGTCCCACTTGAGGTGGTTGTCAGAGTTAAATGCAGATTCCAGTACCCAATGAGCAGAAACTAGTTTTTGGGCAGAAAACCCTAACTTGGGACTAATTTTCCCATGATGGTGAATGAGTCCCAGTCAGCTAAAAATTCAACTTTTCTATATTTTCAGAGTGGTTTCCAATCTTCATCAGCCTTACAAGTGTACACATTCAGTTTTACAACTTTTTGTTTAGTTCTATTTACATTTTTGTTCATCTTTTTAAGTATTTTGCAAACATCAGTGTGTTTTCAAACATTGCATATTTCATTAGTTTTACATAATAATCAATCAATTTTATCATCTAGTTGCATTTAGATCATTTCATTTAGTCTTAATTCCATCATAAATTACTCAGTTTGAGTGAACCACCACAATTTTTGGGTTCTATCTCTCCTTTTAGGTGAAAAACCCTAAGAGTGCAAGAGAAATCCATAGAACACCTTAAAATTGTTGGTTCATTTTGGTGAACCCGAATATTGAACATTATTTCTTTCTAATTTTCATTTTCTTTTGCATTATTTTTCATCCTAGGACTTACTAAAATTGCATTAGTGAAACTATCATTTAGAGGTCATTATTGCATTTCATTTTATCAAATCAATACAAAATTTTGCATTTCTACTATTTATCTACATTGTATAGACCTACACACATAGAAAGACATAAAAAAAAATCAGAAAAACATTAAAAACATCTCTCCTGGGACTCATTCGGCACCCTGGGAAAATTAGTCCTAGTGTAATTTTTGCATTAGTATTTCCAGAATTTAGATTCCTGCTTTGCAATTTTATATTTGTCACAGTTTCTTTTTTGTTTTAGTCCAATTATTTTCTGTTATATCTAAATCATTTGCATAAGCATAATTTCCTTTCATGGAATTTATGGATAGCATTAGATTTTTTCAATTTTTGTTTTCAGTGTTAGTTCCTAGTTCTTTTAAATTAGATTCATCAATACATAAAAACATCAAACCAACCTTTCAAATAAATGATTCAACTTAGAAAAACCATCTCATCCAAGCCTCTTAGTAGTGATGATGTAGAGAAGTTAGATGAAGTCCTTCAGGACTTCCTCTCACTCACTTCATCCTCTAAAGCTTGCCATGAGAAGCATAAACCAATTAATAATAACTTAACTCCCAAACCTTTTAGTAGTGATGACCTTGACTTGTTAGATGAAACCCTTCAGGACTTCATCTCGCCGAAGTCATCCACTAAGGTTTGTTGTGACCAACCTACAACAAATAACGCTAACACATCTAACATTTTCCATGCTACGCCTCAACCAATTGATGATAACTTATCCCTCAAACCTTTTAGTCACAATAACCTTGGACTGTATTAATCCCTTCAGGACTTCATCTTGATTAAGTCATCCACTAAGGTTTTTTGTGAACAATCTACAACTAAGGATGTTAATGTGATTCAACCTCAACTCATTCTTTACCCAACCTCACATAAACTGCATCCTTCCAATAAACCTGAGTTTACTCTTTACCCACCCAAACATGATGTGTTGCAGCAATTCAGTAATATTATTGTTGCTCATACATATAACACCCACAACAATCCACAACCACCGCAACCAACCCAACCCTCTTTACCTTTACTTAATCCACCTAGTTCTCCTTGCTTTCCCTCACACACAAAGGAGTGTGATCTTGTTGAACAACTCAAGAATACTCCTACAAAAATTTCCCTTTGGGATTTACTTCAAAATTCACTAAATTACCACACTATTCTTCAGACAACCTTACAGCATATTGTGGTTCCTCTTGGTACAACTCCAAATGATGTGGCAACTTTAATACATGGAATGAATAAAGTTAATCTAGAAATTACTTTCCATCAACATGAGCTCCTTCCTTTAGAGTTGTGAAAAAAAAATGAAGCCTTCATGATAATTTATCAATTCGATTGAATAGGTATCAAAAGAACCCTCATTGGTAATGGTTCTTCCCTTAATGTGTGTAGTGTGAATCTCCTTGATATATTGCATGTTGAAAAGTCACAAATAAAACTTTATTCCTTATCCATCCAAGGATTTGACCATACAACAAAGAAATCGCTCGGTGTAATCACTTTGCCTATTACAATTGGGGTGGCTACTATGCAAACTCCTATTTATGTCATGCTTTATGATCTTTTGTATAATCTTCTTTTAGGCAGACCATGGATTCACGAGATGAATGCAGTGCCTTCAACCCTTCATCATATAATGAAATATATCTATAACAACAACATTTATCAAGTTGAAATAGACCCCGAGCTTGAAAGTTGCTTTCACCTTGAAAAAATAACCACAACTCCTTTGACTACATTAATTCCAACATCTAATATAGAACCTCTTGAAATTGAAAAACAAAATGAGGAATCGGTGTCTAAATTATTTGGAAATGATTGGGGATCCTTAGAATTCACACCTTTCTTTATGGGCAAATACATAATCACATCAAAGAAAAATGACAAACAAGAACAACCAACCGTCATGTTGAAACTCAGAATTCAGAAAAATATTCTCAAACATCTATCTCCTCTACTTTGGAAGTAGTTGTACCATGTACACAAATTTTTTTAATGAGATAGATTATCAACATCCACCTAATCCAAAGGAAATGGAAAGACTTTATGGAAAAGGCTATGAACTTTTGAAACAATTGGGATATACTGGAAAAGGTACTAGAAAGTATGTACAAGGTATTTGTGTCCCTATAGACCCTAATACACAAGAAACAAAAACTGGATTGGGATATTCTTTTTCTAAGACAACAAAAGCCACTCAACGGACATATTTGAACATCAACCATTCCAAAACACAATCTCACAATAAAACATCCTGAATTGCTTGATATGGACTTATCACCATCATGGCAGTATGTTGATAGTGATGAAACTCTAAAACAAATGTTAGGAGTTTATGATAACACATCCTCTACTACCCCCGTGAAATAGGTTACTTGTGTTGTAATAATTACCAAGAAAAAAGATAGTGATATCACTGAAGAACCATATGATCCTAAAGTTCCTAAATCTAATGCACTCCCCTTAGGAGATACAATTGATCTTCCAATGGACATAGATGATAAAGAAAAAGTTATTAAGATTGGGAAGTTCCTTGATGATGAAGAACAAGAGGACACTACAACTTTACTTCATGATTTTCTTGAAAATTTTGCTTGGAAATATTTTGATATGCCAGGAATTGACCCAAAAATTGTGACACACAACATCGTTCTCACTGAGAATGCTAAACCTATTTTCCAAAAGATACAAAAAATGCACCCTAACATAGCCTTGCGTGTTAGAGAAGAACTTGAAAAACTCCTTGATGCAGGTTTCATTTGACCTATGGATTACTCTCCTTGGATCTCAAGCATTGTCACAGTTGCTAAACCTAATAATTGTATTAGGATATGCATGTATTTTCCTGACTTGAATAAAACCTCTTTAAAAGATGATTTTTCACTTCTTAATATTGGCATGATCATGGATTCAATTTCTAGACATGTTGTGTTGTCATTCATGGACAAATTTTCTGGTTATAACCAAATCTTTATCAACCAAAAAGATCAATACAAAACTACATTCACAACTATTCGGGGAACGTTTTGTTGGGTTGTGATTCCTTTTTGATTAAAGAATGCCGGTGCAACTTATCAATGAGTGATGACATTGATATTTCATGATTACATACATAAAATATTGGAAGATTATGTTGACGACATCATTGCTAAATCCTTAGCATGACAAAAAAATGTAAATGTTCTTCAAAAAATATTTGAACGAATACGTACATATAACATGCAATTAAATCTGAAAAAGTGTGTCTTTGGCATAGATAGTGGAAATTTTTTGGGGTTTGTCATATCTCACAGAGGCATTGAGGTGGACATGAAGAAAATTGATGCCATTATTAACATGCCACCTCCTAAGAACATTTCTCAATTACACACGTTACACTTTACACATCTTCTCAAAAAGGATGTGCCCTTTGACTGGAATGAGGATTGTAAACAAGCTTTTGAGAGTTTAAAGGAATACCTTGCAACTCCACCAATTTTACAAACTGTTATGCCAAATAAATTGTTTAT
Organism: Sequoia sempervirens; assembly: GCA_007258455.2. Taxonomy (NCBI): domain Eukaryota; kingdom Viridiplantae; phylum Streptophyta; class Pinopsida; order Cupressales; family Cupressaceae; genus Sequoia; species Sequoia sempervirens. The sequence goes on from VDFB02276873.1 coordinate 169,310, forward strand.
CCTTTACATATCCACATCAGTCCATGCTCTTGCAGCACTGTTGGCTCAACAAGATGATCACGGAAAATAACATCATGTCTATTACATTAGTTGAACTTTAATTGATTATGAAACTTGATACTCACCAATTGAAAAACAATGTTTAGCTCTTGTATTCACTACTAGTAAATTGTGACATTATTTACTAAATTCTTAAATACAAGTCATAACAAAATTTGATCCCCTTAAGCATCTTTTTAAAAAAACAAATCTCTTTGGATGCTTATCTAAGTGGGTAATGTTGTTAACTGAGTTTGACCTTAAGTTTGTTTCACAAAAAGCAATCAAAGGACAAACCTTAACCAATCACTTAGTCGATACCCCTTCTCCTCTCTCTTTACCTAATCATGAATCCTTTCTTGATGATAGTGTCTTGACCACTGATGTTAAAACATGGGAATTTTATTTTGATGGATCTAAGTGTAGAACAGGTTCTGGTGTTGGAGTGGTATTAATTCCACCTGACAGAAAGCCTATTCCCTTGTTCTATCGATTAAATTTCCTATGCACAAATAACACAACTGAGTATGAGGCATTAATCACAGGATTGTGAGTTGCTTTAACCATGGGTGCTAAAGATTTAAAGATCTTTGGTGATTCACAATTAGTAATCAAACAAATCAATGGGACATGTCGAACTAAACATGACAAATTATAAAAATACAAGGATCTTACAATGAAACTATTAGAGAAGTTTGAATCATTCACCATTGATAACATCCCACGAAAATAAAATTGGCATGTGGATATGATGGCGAGTGTAGCCTCTCCTATATCCCCTTGCGATCCTTCAACAAACGTTATTCACCCAATCATGAAACCTTCGATTGATGCCCGATTAGAAGACATTTTAACAACTCAAGATGACTCGTGAGAATGGTATGACACAATATACAATTATTTAAAATATGGTACCATTCCCAAGCCCACAATGACAAATACTCAAAATAGTTTACACAAACTAGCAGCCAAATACGTAATCCTCACTAATGTGTTGTATAGAAGATCCTTCAATGGTCTCTTACTAAGGTGTCTTAGGGACTCTGAAATTCCTATATCCCTTAAGCAGGCTCATGTTGGTGCCTGTGGAGATCATTTTGGAGGATGGTCATTAGTGCAAAAACTCATTTGTATGGGATATTATTGGAGACATATGGAGAAAGACTACTTTGCTTGCGTCAAACAATGCCACAAATGTCAATAACATAGTAATTTAATTCATGCCCCTACTTCTGAGCTTCATTCCCAAATTCCCATTTGGCCATTTTTAGTATGGGGATTGGATCTTATTGGAAAAAATTCACCACCCTCTTCTGTCGAGCATACATTTATAATAACCGCAACAGATTATTTCACAAAATGGGTGGAAGTTATTCATCTTCGATCTACAAATGTTGAAGTAATTTTTCGTTTCATATTGAAACACATAATTGCTTGCTTTGGAATTCCTTCTGCAATTGTTTCAGACAATGGAACCCCATTTAAGAATAACGAGGTAAAGAAATTTCTTGAAACATTCAACATCCAACATCAATTTTCTACACCATACTATCCGCAATCCAATGGAGAAGTTGAAAGCACTAATAAGATTTTTGAACGAATCCTAAGGAAAACTATTAACAAACATCATAAATATTGGCATAAACAATTACATTATGTGCTTTGGGCCTATTGAACAAGTGTTAGATTATCCATGGGAACTACACCCTATAACCTTGTTTATGGTACTGACGTGATCATTCTCTTGGAGTTAGAAATTCCTACGTTGCGAATTTCTCTTCAAGACCTTATTGATGATGTCACTTATAAAGACCGATGATTGCACCAGCTAGATATGTTCGATGAAAAGCATATCAACACTCTTGAACATCTCTAGGCTTACATTAAACAATTACAACAAAAACACAATACTTATGTCATTCCTCACACGTTTCGTAAGGGTGATTTTGTTCTTTATGAGAATCAATGCAATACTAATGTTGACCATGAGGACAAAGATAAATTCAGCCCTAATTGGCTAGGACCTTACATATTCAATACCAGTTATGGGTCTAGTGCTTACGTATTAACAGAGCTCGATGGAACACCCCTTAAGGAACCTATTAATCCTACACATTTGCATCAATATTAACTCTAATCTCTTTGAATAGTATGATTGATAAAACAATGTTGTCTAAAGTTATTTGGTTAAATTATAAATACTTTCACATTGCTTCGTTCCTGAAAAATGATCATGTGTTTGTCTTGAACACTAAAGTGGTTATTTAATTTTATAATTACTTTAGGTTTTATACTATTTATCCTTGTGTTATGTTAAGTTCGATCCTTATATGCATTATAGGTGTATCTAATTTAACATACTCCCTTTAATTCCACAATGTTGTATCTAAAGTGAAACTGAAATATGTTTTACATTAGACCACATCAATCATGTTAAATCATGTAGACATTAATTAAATAACTAAATACGACAAGTTATTTAATTAATCACGTTGTCATTTAACATTCAAACACATAAAGAAAAATTATAACAACATCAAATGCTCATGTATATATATATATCAAAAAAATTATGTACATCTCAATATCATATACAAAATCACCAAGATCTATGAGAACTAGACACCTCGGGCTCTAGTGCCCATGATCTAGTCTCCATACATTGTGAGATGGTCGTGTGTGATTGTGATTGCGATTCACCAACTCTGAGTGCATACTCCAGACACTATACTAGCCCAAGAGTGACAAGATGCTCCTCTACCATCTGATCCCTCTCTGCCCATAGTTGTGATAGCTCTACATGTAGTCTCTCCACCCCTGCTAGAGTCTGGGATGAATGTCCTACACTCTCAGCTTGATGGATTCATCTCCTCATGCTATCATACGCTACCCGTAGCCTCGAGAAAGGTCTAAGCAACTCTGGCTCCTCCTCCATGATCGGTGGGGGCATGTAACTAGGGTCCATCTCTTCCTCATTGATGGATGTAGGTATTATCTCTATAGTAGCTTGACGATAGAACTCTCACCAGTCTCTTGTCACTCCTACAAGATAGAAATAGTACATTATCAGTACACATCATCATGATATATATATAAAGCCTAAACACTAAAGTACATGCATAAAATAAAATATCATCACCTATATCTCCAGTCGGCTAAGGGATATCAACCTCATCCTCTTTGGGGGGCATGGAGGACATGCTAACCTCTATGTGACTATGGGAACCGATGTCTACTATAGCTACTACACGTGATCTAGTCATACGATTTTGTGAAGACTCTCCATGCTCATGTCAATCCTCATTTGCTATCTCATCACCCTCGCTCAGGGGTGGCTCCTCCTCATACTACTCCTCTTCATACTCATCCTCCTCTCTTCCATCCTAGCCCTCATAGTTAGGATCGACACCTGAATTGTACTTATCATCGATAACATCAACAAATATATTTGTCGGCCTATATTGTACATCCTCGGCCCTGTCCTCTAGCTCATCTCCCTCATCTGGTGCTAGTCCTGCATCACCTATAGGGACATCCATGGGAAATACAGGAGTTGGTCGTGTCACTAACCACCACTCCTCATGCTCATCTGTGCTACTAACATCATCAGCATCAAAGACTGGTGGTCGATCATGATTTGAATCATCAGAGTCACTCTAGACAACATGGTCTATAGTGATCCGAATAATATCCCCTAGCCTCTAAGTACTCTGCACTAATCTCCTAATGAAGGGGAATGCCTTCGGTGGTGTCTGCACTTTCCCAAACTATCGCATGATTCCCATAATAGAAAGGTTGTACAACATAGTCATGTAGCCCAGCTAAAAAACTATCCATCTGCATCCTCCTCAGTTGTCCTGTGGGATCTGACCACTATAGTGTGAGTAGATAAGGTCTCCATAGGATCTTATCCTCTTCCAATAGGTCAAATCTCACCCTCCAAAAATGAAGGTCTCCATACTACCACAAGCGTTGTAGAGGATAGCCAAAGGCTCGTGGATATCCTACGACTATAACACATGGGAACCTGACAAGCCTAGTGCATGTAATATGCTCGAGGCACCACACCTACAGAAGTGTGTAGTGTGCCATACTATCAATCTCTCAAAACACAAATCAGCCAAGATTATAATAAATATGTGCTAGGATGTAGCGTCCCTAAGCATAGACTGTCATTTGCTCTACCATCCCGTGAATCAAATAAACCAATTATCCATCCAAGTGTGTTGCTCGTCCATTAGGATTAAGTACATGAGATATCGCATGCATCATAATATGTCTCACTATGGGGCTCATGAATATAGCATCATAGGAAGCTTGATTTGTGCTCTCACGTGCTCATCGTGAATAGGTCCATCAAGGCAGTCTTGCATGTTTTCCTTCTTCTTGCAGAATGATCGATCTCCTC